>APFE030130774.1:18990-57645 GCA_000404065.3 Pinus taeda
ATTTTCCATACTTTTCATATAAGAGTTTCTTTATGAGTGTTTGGAACCGCTCATCGCAAATCGCAATTGCTTAAGACCAATGAACATCCATTTGAAAAGATGTGATGCCATCAAAGTCTTCGAAAATGCTTAATCACAATGTTTTAAATTGAAAAAATCCATTTATAAACATGTGATGTGATTTAACTATCACATTTCACATATCAACAATCCTAAGAAACAAGTTAGGGTGCTCCATGGAAACCTTGCAATGCGATAAGGCTATCATATATCGCATATTGCAAATCCATAGGAAAAAATTGAAACCACTCCGTTGAAACTTTGCGATGCGATGTGACTATCATGATCACATATCACATACTGTGCTCCCAATAGAAGCAAGTACCATATACTATGAGCACTCGCGATATAATATTAAATCAATTACAAACGAAAACAAAGTTTGAAAGGAACCCGCCAACTCTACATACTAGCTAATCACTCATCACAATCACAACAATACAATGAATTCTTTCGGACATAGCGCTTGTAACTCCTGATTTGTGATATGCGATGGCTCTACACGTATTACATTAATACAATCACTAATTGCAAAAATGCAGAGTTGTGACACCTGTTCTAAAAGGATCATTAGAAAACTTGCGATGCGACATATATTAATTTGGCATTAAACTTTCATGTTATGAGGATATGGTAATGCATTAAGAGGCAGTTATGGTTACAATCTTTTAAGGATTTCATCCTTTGTGACTATGTACTATATGAGATATTTTGATGCCCATAACTGCTTTTAGTCTGTAATTAGTTGTATTGGCTCCTCTCAAATTTTTTCACCTATCATGCTCCTCTTTCTCATTTTGCAGTGTAAATCCAGAATCATGTAGCCAGTCAAGATGTCTAAGAGAGCTCAAAAGACAAAGGCTCCCCTTACAGTGGAAGAAGGAGAAGGAAAATTGGCGTTAATCTCATATACTACCTATTTAGGCTTTGGCAAGACCTCCTGGGAAGGCATATATGCTTTGATTGAAAATGAAGATCCGAATGAGATAGAAGAAGAAGCAACAACTGATGGAACTGATAAATCAGAAAACATGCTCAATGATTTAGCCAACACTTTCCTCCATCAAATAGCGGCCCGTGCAAAGATTTTACCATATAATGATATGGTAAGATGGGTAATTGAGAGCATTAACATAATGGACAAAGCTTTCTTCACAGTTGATGGAAGGATGTTTGGATCCTTCAAACTAGAAGATGTCAAGAGAATGTATCACTTTCCAGATCCCCAGTGACACTACAACAAAGCATTCCTGGAAGCTTTCGCCAAGGAGAATGACATTGAATCAAACCCTATCAAGCAATGGAGACACTTTCCTAACAAGCAGAAACATGAATCATCTGGTATGTATTCTGTGGACTCCTTGGCATCTCCATATTGTTATGCTACTGCTATGATGTGTAGACTCTTTGGAAGCCCCAATTCTCCTAGATTTTCTATTGAGATGGTTCCATTGATAGAAGCAGTGATAAAATCCTTTGTGATGGAATGGGCAAATATCCTATCAAACAAAATGGCTAGTCAAATATTAGATTATAGAAAGAATAGATTTGTCACTACCCGAGTTGTGCCCCCATTCCATATGAGCGCTTACATAGTTGACACAATTTGTTTTAATTTTGACTCTCCCATACTAGGTTGGAAATGGATTTTGAAGGACCCAAACCCCATTCATATTTACCATAAACACTTATGGAAGTCTGAATACAAGAATCATTTATACAGGATTTTCCATGGTTTCATTTTGCCCATCCATAAAGCCATGTTTAATAAACCTGCTCCTCAGCTGTCTGACGAGGATAGCATTGATTTAAACTCAATCGACAGTTGGCTCGAGGAAGAGATGTTCACCTATGTTAGGTTTTTTGGAAATATTACAGATCCTCATGTCCTTCCACTTTACATTCTAGATAAGCTATTAGCCAAGGAAGTAGCCTACTAGATAGTAGAAAAAGGGATGTCTAGAAATATTAAAGACTCCAAGAAATGGTTGTGGCCTACCTTTCCTCTTCGCTATAGAACTTACTCATTACATGATTTTAAACATGCCGAGAAAGAAGAAAACAAGACAAAGGATCTGAGTCTAGCTGTTATCCCTGAAAGACAATATGACCTAAAGAAGGTCACTTTCAATTTCACCACTCAGATGAAAGTTAATAAATTCTTGCATGAGGAAGATGAGTTTGATGACTTATTTTCTTGAGCAGAGTTATTCTCAATAGTAAGTCATCTGGAAAAATTCAAATTGAGTGCTGAGAATGGGGAAATTCATTGAATACAGGACATTAAAGTTACTGATAGTACCTCTCGATTAGTTAATTACTACACCAATCATTCAACAGGAAGAACACAACGGAGAGCAGGTAACTGAGAACGTTTCTGTAGAAGTTGAGACAAGTGATAAGGTTAGTGAACAACTAAACGCTGATGTTCACATTGATCCCATATTGATTAAAGAATGGGAGCAATTTGATCAACATATCAAAAGTCAGAATGATCCTCAAAATATTATCACATCTCCGCCTCCTGAAACACAACAATCCATTATTCCTGATATTGTGATTGAAGAGACACCTAACAAAGAAACAACTAGAAAGGAGATAGAAATAATCCCTAAAAATAATTTAGGGGAGATTACATTGAATATTGAGGAGATTCCACCCTTGGATGTATTTTACAGCCCAAAACACAGGGCTGTAGTCAAGGGGTGGAGGAGAATGAGAAAAAGAGATCAAACATCATCCATAGCTCCTCAATCTGAATTTATGAATGTCATATGGAAAGATTCAGAGGTCAATCCTTCTGAGGATTTGACTAAGTTATCTCAATTTGTAGGGGCATACACAATTGTTACAATTGATAAGGCAACTGAAGTGAATCAATTAATCAAAGAAAAGGATCAAAAGATTAATCAGCTTGAAGAACAGTTGGTAGTAGAGCAGCAAAAGTTTAATTGGCTTGAGGAATAGTTAACAGTAGAGAAACAGAAGAATGAGCAGCTTGAAGAACAATTAAACCTGGAAAAGCAGAAAATTGACCAGCGGGCCATATAGAGACAACAACAACTGTCTCAAGAGCTCGAGCAACTTAAGTTGATGCATCAATAAGAGATTAAATCTAAAGAAGAGAAAATCACAGAGTTACAATTCTCTTTGGGACAATTCAAAGATTATCCCAACATTGAAGAATTTAAAAAGGAAGCCTTAGAGGAAAATAAGCCTTTATCTCAACAGTTGAAACTATTCTGTCAGAAAATATCACTTATTGATCCATTATGCATCATAACAACAACACTGATTGATCAAGTAGTTTATACCAGGTTAGAATTTGAAGATGCGGATGATAAAGTCACAAACTATCTCTCCTGGAAAAGAATAGAAGATGGAAGAGCTGCTAAATTACCTAAATTTGAAGAGTCTCGTAAAGAGATATTGTTTTCGGAATGGGAAACACAGTTAATAAAAGCAGAAAGAGCTACCTCCAGGGCCAGAACTATAATGAATAATGTTATTGAGCTGGTGAAAGATAACTTATATGGTGCCAATTTAATTTCAGGTTGTTCCCCAGGAAAACTTCCAAAAGCGAAAGTTTTAGAGAAGGAATGGAAGCAAGATTTGGACACCAAGGAAGAGCAGCTCAACAGAGTACATGGTCTTAGTTGGGATGTGCTTTGGTCCTTTTTTGTCAAGCCACACACCCAACATATGTTTATCAGGTGCCTTGTTGATGCCATTGATTGCATGATGCCTTAGCTCTCAAATTCCACACACGCAGGACAGTTACGCTCCAGGATGAGTCATCCTCTAGAAATCCAAACCATGCTCTCAATTTGTCGATTGAAGATACAAGAGAAAGCCTAGATGCGATGAATCTCTTCAAAGCTTATCACAACACGATTTTTGAAATTAAAATCCCATATTTTGTTGAGGGAAGTTCTAACAACTCTCACAAATTTTAATGGACAATTTGTTTTTAATTTTACTATAAATACCCTTTCATGTCATTTTAGAAAGGGTCCTCAATTTGTATAAAAATAGACTTGAGAATTTTGCACTTCTACACTTCTTAATTTATTTTTTATAAGCTGTGGATCGAGGTTCAAACTTGTTGTGAAAGAGCTTCATAAATACTTGCATTTTTGTATCTCCTTGGAGTTTCTAGAATAAGAAGGTTGAACTAGAGTGTTACTTTCATAACGAGACTCAAATGCATTTGGTACTTCTATCATAGTTCTTTTGTCTTATTTTATGTAATTAGCATTCCATTGATTTGTTATTATTGATGTATTCACATATTTCAAACAACTCCATATTATTTCACTTCTAAATGATCTAGAATTGTTATATTGTATACATATGTCAGCGATAAATATTAGTATGTTATGTAATATGTTTTCACATTACTTTGTTGAATTTCTTAAACAAAGTAGTCATTATTTAAATGTATCTTTCTGTAGATAAGTAAATAATCTATATTATCATTTGTCTGCTAGGAATCATCAAGAATCACATTATTATGAGATCACCTGGGTTATAATATATATATATATAAATATATATATATATATATATATATGAGCTTATAGATTAAACCACCTATCATCTTTTTATACATTTAAAACACCCATTCATCAAATCACACTTTACTGGGAAACTGGTCCCATAATATCTAGTCGGAGCCACCATACCAAACGGATAAGGGGCTGCACTAAGGTCTGGACCGGGTGGTTATTAACCAATGTTGGTGCTACAATTTTAGAGGCATCAATAGACCCCAGGTCTATTACAACCTTTATTCACTCCAAGCCAATGTTGGGAGAAGGTTTTAATGGATTTTATCACAGGTTTACCCTAGTCCGAACGAAAGAATGTCATCATGGTGGTAGTTGATAGACATGCCAAGTATGCACATTTTTGTGCATTATTGCATCCATTTAAGGCCAACACAATTTCTACTGCATTTATGGAAACAATTCAAAAGCTACATGGAAACCCAAAGATTATTGTAAGTGACAGAGATCACATTTTCATTGGAAATTTTTGGACATATTTATTTTCTTGTCTCGGTACTCATTTAGCTCATAGCTCACCTTATCGTCTTCACTCTGATGGGAAAACTAAGATAGGAAACAAATTTTTGGAAGGATATCTTTGTTGCTTTGTATCTGATAAACATATACAATGGGTCAAATGGTTTCCTCCGGCTGAATGGTGGTATAACACTTCCTTCCATATTGTAGCGAAAAAATGACCCCATTTATGGCACTTTATGGATATCATCCACCTTCAATCACATCATATTTAAGAGAAAAATCTATGTTTCAAGAAGTGGAACATCACATTGAGCATTAACAACAAGTTCTCCAACTCTTAAAGGATAACCTCATGTTCGCAAAATAGAATGAAACAATAGGCAGATCAACATCGCAGCAAAAGAAGTTTTGATGTAGGTGACTAGGTATTCCTACGGCTACAACGATATAAACAAATGATCCGTACAAGGTGTTGCAAAATATTGGTACTATGGCATACAAATTGGAGCTTCCTGCAGCTGCTTGAGTGCACCCAGTTTTCCATGTTTAATGTTTAAAGAAAGTTATAGGTGACAAGTTCCCAGTTCAAACAATATTGCATAACTTGACGAGGAAGGAAAAATCATATTGGATCCAAAAGCAGTCATAGAAACAAGAACTCGACAACTACGAAATCGATCAATTTCGGAGTATCTCATCAAGTGGAAGAACCTATCCGCTTAAGATTCCACGTGTGTTGATGAGAATTTTATACAAAAGCATCCAATATTACTCAAGCATTGAGGACAACACTTTTTGGAAGGATAGGGGCATGTTAGGTCCCTATAATACTAGTGATTCCCCCATTACTATTGTCATTGTTTCCTTTATTGTTATTATGGTGCCCCTATTGTCCCCATATTGTTATTATGTGCCCCATAGAAACCCACTATTGCTATTGTTGTGCCCTTACTTTATTATTGTTATGCCGGCTTGATTATATTATGACCCATTAGACTCCTATATATAGAAGGGAGGTTTATTCATTTGTATCATCCAAGAATTGGTTATTTGTGTAATGTAAAGGAGGTTTCCCCCTTGAAGAGGCTGAATTCTAAGGCATTGATCTATCTTTTATATCTTTTTGTGAGCTAGTTTACAATCGTATGACATTGCATAGCCCATGCTATTTGTCCATGATATTTTATATGATGAAGCTTATTTAAAGTCTTGAGGAAATACATTATGGAATGTAAGAGTAGTAGCTTAGATACATCTTAACTTTGAATCTATTCTAGTTTACAAAAAATTGATGTTGATGAAGTCCTTCTGTTGGTTTTGATTGTTAAAAGGATAAATTTAAACATAATATCAATCTTATGTAATATTTTCTCGTCTATTATCAAATGTTATCAACCTCTTAAATTATATAATAAAATATGACACTCAACACAAAGAAAACTATTAATAGTACGTAAAATTAAAATTGTTATGGTAACAAACATACTAGTATAATTCTATCATTAAATAAGTTTTATGGACACTTTAAAATTGTGCCAACTTTTTACTGGAATAGTAACTCAACACATCTAGTGTGGTATTTACTATATCAAATTATAATTAAATTGGTTAATAATACTGATTTACAAAATATTCTTATCATCAAATAATAGTAACCATCTTTTTAATAGGAACCATAAATAATATTAGAAGAAATAATGTAAGGAGTCCAATATTAAGACGTCAAAGATTTTCTTTTGTAATATTGTATAAAAAGAATTATATAGTTTATCATTATAATTTTAACACGAAAAAAGTTGAATAGATACATTCAAAGTAGTGAACTAACTAATTTTCAAATTTAATCTAGTTAAAGTTATAAATTCTAGATGCACTAAAATTTAATGAAACATGTTTATTGTTTACGTGATTGTAAAGTTTTAATGAAATAGGTCTTACATACTAGCTATGAAATCTTCCAATAAACTTCATTCACTACATATCAATAAACTTGATATCTAGCTACAAAGTAAAATAAAACAGAAAAAGACATACTTTTTCCTATTACCTGACAGTTTTTTATAAGGATTGATGTTGCATTATTGGAACTCCTCATATACATATTCAACACTTATTCCTAATGTACAATAAGCCTGCAAGACTGATATGGATAATTTTCTTATCAGATATCAGCGTGTCCAAGAAACTATCTATTTACAACACAATGAAATGACCGATATCTGATACGTGATAGTCATCACTATTCCATGTCATCTTCATACACCCAATTGTGCTTTTCGTCGTGGCATGTGTTATTCTTTTCCTACATTTTCAGAAGTTGATTTCATATTTCTGACCATATCCATTTCACCCTATTGGAATTTCCATGTCGCATAAGATGACGTCATCCAAAGAAATTCCCAATATGGAAATATTGGATATCGACATATTGAGTTACTCCATAGTGGTATACGATTGAGAAACATTGATATCGTGATACCATTAAATAAAGTGATGAATAATTAATTAAGGGACTAAAAAGGAATTTAATGTGGAAATTCATTAGATTAATGTTAAGCACCATACAATTTAAAATTTTGGTTCAGCTGAGGATTTCCATGCTAAATGACATAGCCATGCTTTCTAAGTTTCAATCACATCCCAAATTAAAAGCACCATCTTCTCCCTATCATGATACAAACATTGATTTAATTCTCCTTTAACTTCATTCAATACCAAGTGATTTCACAATTACGTTATGATTCACACTCCGATTAATATTTGAAAAAAAATGTATAGCTTTCATACCTTACTTCCAGTTATCAACATTACAAGCACTGTAACTTCTCTTTACTATAATTCACTTTCAAACCACTAAAGTTAAAGTAAGTATTGTCATTCAACACTTAATTACTAGATATCTATTTGTTATAAGAATTTTCATCTAATGAAAGTATTATGTTGTTGAAGATTATAAAATGGATTCTATGAAAACTAGAAAGCAACCAAAGGTAATTGAACCTTACCTTTGGAAGAGGATGATAATAACACAAATTTATCTCTCTTTCTATACAATTCCTACAAAATCAGAATAATATGCATGAGTTGGAGCGAGATGATCAACTACATAAGATAGGGAGAGTTTAGTAATGAATACTAGGAAGATGAAGACAATTAAATTAATCTCCAAATTCTAGCACTTCACAAGATTGTAGTTAGGTAAACACCCCAAAACAACCCATGTATTGTATATACCATGTAGATGTGAAACTTAGAATGTTGTTCCAAAACATATTAATTAGGTTGTTGAGCCAAGAATTACGTTTTGGGGGTGGTGTGCCCATGCATATGTGTGTGTATATGTTTGAGGCTAGTGTGCCTACATGTATATGTTCCTATATGCTATGAGGCTAGAAAATCTGATATTGTAAATATGTTTAATTTATCATGTTAATAAACACATAATGGTTGCATAGAAAATTAAATGAAATGAGTATGGGAAGCCAAGACTCCATGGGGATATAAGTGGGGTTGATATGATTTAATCATTAAAAAGAGAACATGCATATAATTAAAGTCCATGAAGTGACTTTATGGAGTGCTAACTGTCAAGAAAGGAGGCCATGCATGTAAAGAAAGATGTTTGCACTATGATGGGAGCTATCTAGTTTTTCATTTAGAGTAGATACCCATGATGGAAGTATAAACTCCTAGATCCCAAATACTAAGAAAATCCCTCTCCAATTGCGTTGGGAACCCTAGATGTGGTGGCATAGCCTAAGGGACTACGAGAGAAGAGAAGAGTGCATTTCTTTGGTGCGGGTTAATGATGGATGCCATCCTAGACGTTATTGTCAAGATTGATATGAGGGTGGGGAGAGTACTTAAAGACCCTAGAGGAAAGAAATAACTCCTATAGACACAGGAACCTTATAATTTCCTTGTCTAGTAGAGTAAGATGCCCTAGAGGTGATGATGGAACCAAAGGAACTACAAGTGCAGAGAAGTGTGTGCATTGCATGGGTGTAGTTGGTGGGATGTGTGAGCCTATAGGTTGGTGACTATTAGGGTTTGGTACCTTAGCCAGTTGGTGATACTAGACATGTACCCATATTTGGGTGAGATATTTCCCCATGGATTTGAACCCCTAGCTCAAGGGTGATCCACTATTCAGAGAAAATATATAGTGTAGTCTATAGCTAAGAGGAATATTGAAAGTCTACAACCAGTTGAGCACTTATCAAAGAAGTTCTCTATTAACTTTTACTTAATTATGTAAAACCAATTCTATATTTTTCATGTGTTTCATATATGAATTTTAATGGTTGCACATGACTTATACTTTATTGGGTGTAAAAACCAAATAGTTAAGCATTTTAATTAGTGTCCATATTTTGAATTTTGGTAGCACATTAAAAAATTCCAACCATGGGATGAGATTAATCCTTTCGAGAGGACCAACTTTAACTATTGGAATGCTCAATTTGGATAAGGGAAAGTGTACTTTTGAATTAAAGCCCACATGTGAACATTTGATCAAGTCGACCCTAAAGAAAAATTGGACTCCTTTGGAAGGCTATGAATACAAGTGGCCCCGGCCTCTTTTATACATCATCATAATTATCATTATTCTTCTTTCTTTGCTTTGAATCGCACAAGTCTGAGATAGTTTGTGGATAGTTTACTCACATAATTCTGATAGTGTAGGGTCCAAAGCTTGTATGTGTCTAGGGTGTTTGGTTTCTAACGTAGGCATGACACATGATGATTTCAGTCATAACTACAAGCTAGTATGCTCATGTGTGCGGTTGGATGGTTTTAGTTTCACACACATCACTCTTTGGGTGTGGTTGGGACCTAGGGTTTGATATTTCAGTTGACCACATATTTCACTTATTGACCGAAGAAAGTGACAGTTGATTGAAGGCTTCTAAATCAGGGTTTTCGATTATTGGTATTGTTGGGTTCATCTAATGATATTGTTTAGTTGATTTTACTAGAAAGTTGTATGGATGAAGATATCGATGATTGTACTCCCTTCTTTTGAATCATTTAGTGGCAACCTAATAAGAATAATAATTTTTAAATGGTTTTCCCCATAGTGTATGTTTCCCTAGTTTCTGACCAATCTTGGTGTCTCTATGTGTGAAAGTTTTTCTTCTATCTTTCGCTACATTGATGATGATGTTGTTCTTTCTATATAATTTCATATGTTCTTTAATAATTATGTAAATCTAAATAATGTTATGATGTTGTAATAGAAATAATGAAATGCAACTATCAAAGAAAAGAGCAATATAGGCCTAAGAAAAATTAACCTGGTACTAGAGTTGGGCTGAAGAAAAGTCATTGAAGATCACCCCTAAGAAGACACCATTGATGGAAGCAAGAGAAGATTGTGGAGACCTAAAATAATGTTGGAGTTTGAAGGTAACTCTAGGAAGATTTTGCATGAGGGTTTGATGGATATTATGAGGTTAGGGTTTGGAAGAAACACTAGATTATGAAAAAGGTTTGAGATATGCACTCTAGAAACCCTAGCATGATCAACATGAATATATTCAAGCACTTTCATAGATTTGATGTAGCCCTAGATGGGATAGTCTCTATTAGCTCTAGTTGATGATGAAGTTGATTGAAATATTGAATTCAACATTGTCATATGGGTAATAATGACTCGCTTGAGAGAGAGATGATCACTTTTCATTGAAGATAGTACTTTTAGATTTATGCTACCTCTTTCTCGTTGTATTCTTGTTTGATTTTATTGATTATTAATTATACTTTCTACATGTATACTTGAGTATTTGGATACTTCTAACCTCATCATGAGTTGTGATAAGTGGACCCTTCTTGAGTACCATGGCTAGTGGAGGAAGAGAAGAAATGACATTGGAAAAGGAAAATGAGGAACTTGATGAAAAGGTGACAAAGTCATACAAGCACCCATGTCAAATAATGAGGTGCACAGGTATTTGAATAACATGTTTTATCTACAATATTGGATGGTAAGGTAAGCCCTAAGGTATGATGAAAATATCGTCTTCGTGAATGAATCATATTGCATATGAAAGTATGTTTTATTCATGGTACATATGATGAGATTGGTACACTTGGTATTGAACAAATGTCTTACATTCTTCTATGTCATACCAAGGCATCTTAGAAACATTTTTTTTGATACATTGGTATACTTGACATTTGGAAAGCATCTCACATCTTAGACATGATGGATTTCCCAATCTAAAGAAGGCTAGCACATTGATTCTAATATATGGTAGATGGATACTATTGATATTGTTCCTCAAGATCTCCTTATTGACCTTGGATTTGTAACTATGACATATGGTGAAATTGAATGACCTAATTTGGTGATTGAATATATATGGTAAAGAATGATGTAGTGATCATAATCCTTGAAGTATGATGATACTCTTGTCAGCTTCCCTAATCATATGAATCTAACCCTCGATGAAAATTGCATGTTATGTTCATATGTGATGATGAAGTAGTTGTTGCTAACATGTTATGTCCATGATGAATATATTAGAAATTGATATAGTTTGATTTCATGACCTAACAATTTTGTTGATGCATGAAAATACTATGACAGATAGGTTGATGTCTTGAATGATGATGATCGAAGTGATTGCTCATTAAGAGGGATAAACTCTCCATAAGACCCCTGCACCTATTACATTTTCATTATATTTATAGAAGATTCTTTACTATTGAATTTTTCTAGCATAAATAGACAAATATCTGATGTTTTTGGTCTGTAGCAAGTCTTGGTCTCAGAAGAGAGGGTTTTCCTTAGTATAAGCCCTAACCTTATGGAAGCAAGCTTAATAGTGTGGTTATAGGCCTCCAACCACATCAAATAATGCCTATGGGTGTGATTATGGTTGTAGGTTGCAAAAAATGAATTTTTAGGCTTAAAATCAGGGGTGCACCTAGAATATGATTGTCCTACAAGCATGGAGGAAATAATAGAATGTCCTATGAGTAGGGAAGTTTAAATATTTAACCTGTTATAGAGAATGTAAGTGTGTTGACTAAACTTGTGTTTGTAAGGGACTGGAATATTCATATGAGTATGATATTTAGATTTGACCATTGAAGCTAATGCATGATAGTATTTGATAAATATTGCAAGTGTTTGATAAGGATTTGACTTGTTGGTTTGACTTAGTGCACATATTGGCTTGCATGATTGATGTTGTTCTATAACTTTCGCATGATTCTTGATGGTTCATAGATATGTTTTGGCTTATGGATTGTTTGAATTCACAATGACAACAAGTTAGAGTTTTAATCTAATTTGGTACTTCATGATTGATGATTTTCCTTGATGACAGTGCTATGGGGATATAGTGACTTTCAGTGATTGGTGTTGGAATTGATCTTGTATTGGATTTATTGGCTTTGGAACTTTTATTGAAGTATAAATAGTTGTGACTTATCTTTGGTATATGCATCTTCATCTAGTGACAATTCGTCGTATGATGGCCTAATGGAATTTTGATATTGCTTTAATTTGTTGACATGACAATAGATGAAGTCTTGATTTGATATTTGGAAATGAGCTCTACCTATCACTTGGTCCAAAGAGTTTTTTATAGTGATATTGACAAAAC
Source organism: Pinus taeda (assembly GCA_000404065.3). NCBI lineage: Eukaryota > Viridiplantae > Streptophyta > Pinopsida > Pinales > Pinaceae > Pinus > Pinus taeda. Next base: position 31,697 of record APFE030130774.1, read on the forward strand.
CTTTTATGATTTTGATATTAGTTTTGATTTGACATCTAAGGCTTAATAAGTTGACTTAGTTAATTTGATTACATTTTGTTTTTTGGTGTGAGGCTAAGCATATTGGTTTGGTCAAACATTATGCTTTCAGATAGTATTGTATGGTTTGAAGATAGCTACCAGAGCCTCATATGTCCGCATTGACATTTACCTTGTGAATCCAAAAAGATGTGCAAATCCAAACCTTTATTTCAAAAAGGATCCAAGGTATGACTTTGATTTTGGTTTTATGTACTGATGGTGTATTCTTGACAGGTAGTTTGCCTCTAATGATCAAAGTAAGAGGGAGTTTGCCTCTAAAGTTTGAAATGAAAAATCATGAAATGATGAATTACTTTCTGAAGTTTATCTATATTATGAAGTTATTGAAGAGTTTTTGGAAAGTGGAAATGCAAATCTTTAGACGCTTCGATTCAATCTCAAGAAGTTATGAAGAGATGTTATTGAACCTAACTTGGAAACTAGTAGTGGATTGAAGCATTGACGTTCCATGTTAACACCCATCTATATACATATGTTTTTCACAGAACAACTTGAACTAATTCATGATTAAGTTTCCACCAAGAAAAATGTCAATTATTTGCATGAGATGATCAATTTTTTTGTCTGAGACATTCTTCTTGTGATATGTGACTGCATGGATGTACTAATGTTGTTTGGAATCATTTGTGATAAGATAAGAACATCTGTGTGTCACCTTAGTATAACATCTGCCACAATATTTTAATGAAAAGTCTGTAGCATTAAGCACAGCTGAAGTTGAGTACAATGATGATGACGTGACTAGCTATGAGTTAGGTTGAAGAAGCTATTTGGAGAGTTGTTTGAGTATATTTTGGATATGATAAGCATATGTTGTGATAATAATGTGTGAGATATGTTTGGAAGAGAATCTTGTATATACTGGGACTAAGATATCTTCAGCTGGTGTTGTTGTACGAGACAAGATTAGGCTTTTAGTTATTGCCTCCATGAGAGGGAGGATGAATAAAGTATCATTTTTGTGATATATTTTTTATATAATATTTGATTTGATTGTGACATGATGATTATGTAGGTACAAGATACGAGCATGATGATCTAGTTTTGATCTACAAAGATCAGGACTGATAAAGAACACTAAGATGACCCTTCCCCCCCTGTTTGAGCTCCCAAGTTGAGGAATTGAGATAGAGGGCTCCTAGGGTTGAGCAATCTCTCGATAATAGTGTTCTAGATGTTTCTCCCCTATCTGTTACCCATAGGGCTGGAGATGTTTCTCCACTGTCTTGGTCTTTGCAGAGTATACCCCAGTTGACAGCATAGCCACAGGTTGGGCTTGTTGGGAATATTGCTCCCCGTTTGGCCAACTGGTTGAGAGTTATTCTTAGGCTTGTACATCCCAAGCTGATTATGATGCAAGTGTTATACCACATGACTCTTGAGGGTCATTGGTAGGAATATTAGTGGGAAATATGATGGGTTGAGAGGTTCTCCCCTATATCACCTATTTCTCAATATGGGGTTGAAGATTTTTTTCTCCTCCATGAGATTCTGGGTTGAGATAAAATCCTTGATGTAGTTATAGGTCAAGATGTGCTCTCTGATGTTGATATGAGTCATAGATTTGGCCCCCCATTGATGTTTCTTGGGTAGTAGCATTGGGCTCCCCACTAGCAGTGATTCCAAATGGTAGGAGTAGCTCCCCGATGGATAGAGGGTGGTAGATTGAGCTCCCCTCCAATGTCAAATTATTCCTTTTTTAGATTCAATAATGGTCATCTTATAAGTAGTGAAGATCAAGAGATAAGCTTTTTGATGATGTGATAGTAGATTATATATGATTTGATGACATGATTTTTGCGATGATTACATGATGCAATTGGAATTTCTCCCTATTTGAGAGGGAGTGTTAATTTGGCAGCTCAGTGACAAATTCCAACCATGAGAAGAGATTACTCTTTTCAAGAGGACAAATTTTGACTATTTAAGCACTCAATTGTGATAAGGGAAAGTGTATTTTTGAATTAAAGCCCACATGCACACATTTGATCAGGTCGCCCTAAAGAAAACTTGGACCCCCTTGGAAGGCTATAAATACAAGTGACCTCAACCTCAATTGGAAATCATCATTACGATCATTCATATTCTTTCTTTGATCTTGCACAAGTCTGAGATAGTTTATGGATAGTTCACTTGCACAATTCCAAGAGTGCAGGGTTTGAAGCTCACATGTGTCTAGGGTTATTGGTTTCTGGCTGCAGACATGACATAGGAAAATTTCGGTCATAACTACAGGCTAGTAGGTTCATGCATGTGGTTGGAGGGCTTTAGCCACACACACATCACTCTCTAGATGTGGTTGGGACCTAGGGTTTGGTTTCTCAATTGACTACAAATTTCATTTACTAACAATAAGGTTTGGAAGTTGATCACAAGCTTCTGAATCCAGGTTTTTTATTATTAAAATTGTTGGATTCATATCATGATATTGTTTAGTTGATTTTGCTAGATAGTTCTATGGATGAAGATATGGATAATTGTATTCTCTTTTATTGAATCATTTAATGACAGTCTAATAATATGGATAATTTGAAAGAGTTTTCCCCATAGTGGGTTTTTCCCTAGTGTCCAACCAATCCTCATCTCTCTATATGTGAATTCATTTCTGCTATGTTTCACGACATTAATGATGATGTTTTTATTTCTATATATTTCCATATGATGTTGAATAATGCTATAAATTTGAATAATGTTATGATGTTGTAATAGAAATAATGAAATGCACTTATCAAAGAAAAGAGAAATATATCCCCAAGAAAAATTAACACATCTAGATATCCAGATGACCATGGTAAAAACAAAATAAAAAGGGAAAGTACCTAGGTGACAGGGTACAAAAGTAATAGGCACATAAGGATGCCTCATCCTCTTGGATGGAGGCATAGTTATAGCTAATAAAAAAAAGAGAAAACCATCTATAACCCAGTGTACAGAGGATCATTAGCCATTGATATACCCAAAATATGGTTAAAATCACCAAAAAAAGGGTTGGGAGTATAAAGGTGAAAATGGGTCGAGGACATTACATGTGGTATTAGAGCTAATGGTTACAAAACTTGGGCCATTTTGGTTGAAAAACCATTATAGGAAAGTCACAGGTTATTGATAAATTGTACTTTGACATAACTCACAACGAGTGGAGGTGGTTGATATTTGTGATTCGAGATGAGATTCACATTAACGATAAATATAAAGGATCAAATTGTGATTACAAGCTTCGAATTTGTGGAGCTACGGGCAAAGTTTAGTAATGGAAATGGTCAAACCACACATAAGGAAAATTCAAAAAGTGAGTATCATTAGCAAAACTTAAATAAATAAATATATGATGGCATCAGTAATGAGGTGGTATTGTCAGGTGGAAATTGAGTTGGTTGGTGGGGATTCTAGGTGGTAGCACCTGGTGTAACTGGGAAGAATTTGGTGGTTGTAATATATTAAATTGATGTACCTTTCAACATGTGATGTGAACCATAGCTATTTATCACAGGAAATGCGATATGTTGGATCCATCGATCTCCACCTCATTAAGAAATCAACAAGTTGGAGCCTAATATGGGTTATGGGTCATAAATCTTGCTCAATCATAGTTGTTTGATCTATCTGGAGTGTAAGTATGTTTTATCCCCCATGTGAATTTGAATATGATGTGTGATATGGATTTAATCTTGCTTGATCATAACTATCAAATATATCACGGGTGTAAGTCCATTTTTTCCCCGCGTATTTTGGAGTCTAATGTGGATTGTGGGTCATTGATGAAGGGAGATCACAACCATCAGATCTATCATGTGCAAAACTCCTCATAAACCCTCATGCCTATTTGAGTGCAATGTTAGATCTGGGTTGTTGGACCAGTGAAATCACAATTGTCAGATATATTAAGAATATAACACCATATAAAATTGTGCAAGTTCTAGCATGATATAAATATTGGCCATTAGATCGAAGAGATTTTTGTCATTAGAATCATCGGGGGGTAACTCATAATAAAATTTTGTGCATGTTTTATCCTGATGTGAATCTTGGTTGTCGATATACCTAAATATCAACCGTTGGATTTGGAAGGGGGAAAGTCTTCACTGTAGTGAAAGTTAGAAAATGGACCTACATACAGTTTTATGCACTCTATCACTTCCACATGGAAGGACCCACAATAATGATGGGGCTTAGGTGGGTATCGATATGTAAAGGAGGATGATTGCATGCATGCCAAGTGTTTAAGGGAAGTCATGAGGGCCTATTTATGTCCAATAGGAACTAAGAAAACAAAATTTTACAAGTAATTACATCCAATGAAGCAAAGGCACATAATGGAGGTTCTTATGTCCAAAGATAGTTACAGAACATCATTACAAGCAAATTTGATTGGTGCAGGGGAGTAAAACAATCATTATTTTTACAAAATTTTCTAAATATTTACAAATCTCTCGAATCATTTGCTTATAAGGAATTTTTAAGGCCCTAAATTATGCTCCCAGGGGGTGAATTTATACATTTATAATGCAAATAAAGGAGCTTAGAGAGAGATTTCTTCTTATATACTACAATTATGAATCAGAGTTAGTATGAAGGATTTATGAATGAAACAATATGAAGTAAAAATAGGCTAAACTGTTAGTTTAGAATGTTTTAAACCATTAACTCGAGCTCATATTGGGGTGCCAAATAAGTCAGTGGAAATCTATGGGAATGTACAACCTAGCCATGGAGTTATATTTGAAATTTGAATAATAAATTCTCATAAAATTGAAAATTTTGTTATGATAGAACATGGAAAATTGGTGTAGATAGGCCAAAACTTTAAAAGGCCATAACGTCTAGCTCAGGAATAAGTTTTGGGCAACTAGATAGCGAATAGAAATCCAAAAAGAATGCAAATTCACCTATTAACCTAGAATTTTGGATTGGTGTAGGAATTTTGTGAAAATTTCAAAAGAAGGATATAGGTCATATCAAGTGGTTTAATGGGGAATTTAAATTTTCCAATCATGTCTTCTTGAAAGTGAAGGAAAAGAAAGGTTCATTAAAACTCGGTAGATGTGAAAAGTTAGTAGCTAGATATTATGGACCATTTGAGATCTTAGAGAGGATTGATCCAGTTGCATATAGGATTGCATTTTCAACATCCATGCATATTCATAATATATTTCATATTTATTTCCTTAAAAAGTATGTTCCTAACGTTAATCATGTAATTTTTTGGAATATGATTTAGGTGGAGCCAAAGTGAGACTTCTAGGTCCAACTGGTACAAATTTTTTACAATAATGTTAAGGTGCTCTAAAATCAATACATCACCATGGTAAAGGTGCAGTGAACCCATTTTGGTCATCAAGATGCTACATAGGAGAATGAAGATGCAATGAAGGAAATGTACCCTCATCATTTTGAATAATTTTATCATATATATGTATACATATAATACACTAAGGAAAGTTCATAAATAAAGGGGAGGGGAATGTAACACCCCAACCCAACCCCTGTACAGTAAATACCATGTACATGTGAAACTTAGGCTAGTGAACTAGAACATAATAATTAGGTTGGTGAGTCAAGAATTACTATTTGGGGGTGGTTCTCCCGTGTATATGTGTGTGTGTATGTTTTGAGGATAATGTGCCCATGTGTATATGTTGTTATATGCTATGAGGCTAGAAAACCTAATTTTATAAATATGTTTAATTTATTCATGTTAATAAACACATTATGGTTGTGGACCAAATTAGTCGAAAAGAGTATGGGGGGATAAGACTTCATAGGAATATAAAAAAGGTTTAATATGAAATAATAATTATTAAAAATAGCACATGCATATAAATAAAGTCCATTAAGTAACTTTATGGAGTGCCAAGTGTTAAAAAAGGAAGGCATGCATATAAAGAAAGATATAAGCATTAAGATGGGGGCTAGCGAGTTAGTCAATTAGAGTAGATACCTAGGATGGCAGTAGAAACTTTTCGATCCCTAGTGCTAAGAAAATCCATTTCCAACTGAGTTGGGAACCCTAGAAGTGGTGGCACAATCTGAGGGACTACATGAGTAGAGAAGGGTGTTCACTTATTAGGTGCATGTTGATGGATGATGTGAGCCTCGAGGTTAGACACTGCCAGGGTCGACATGAGGGCCTGGAGGATACCTAGATATAATAAAGGTAGTAGGAACCCCTAGAGTCGTAGAAATATAAGAGAATCCATCTCTTGTTGATTAAAATGCCTTAAATACAATGGCATGGTTTGAGGGACTGCAAATGTAGAGAAGGGTTTGTAGTGCTTGGGTGTAATTTGATAAGGGCCACGAGATTATAGGTTGGAGGTTTTTAGGGTTTGGTACCTTGGTTGGTTAATGGTACTAGGTATGTAACATCATTTGTGTGAGTTATTTCCCCATGGATTTGAATCTCTGGGTAGGGGTGACCCATAGTTGAGAGCAAACGAAAAAGGTCTCCTATGGCTGGGAGGAATTTTAAAGGTCTATAGCCAGTTATCCATTTATCAGATAAATGCTTTATTAATTTTTACTTAATTATTCTATAATTAATTGTGTATTTTCCTTGTGCTGCATACATGAATTTTAATTGCTACACGTGAATTATAATGTGTTTGGTATACAATTTAAATAGCTAAGTATTTTCATTATTATGTATCTATATATGTATATCACCATGTTGGATATGAAATAAAAATGGAAAATTTCCTAGTGATAGGGTACAATAGTAATACACCTAGAAATATTCCTTAGCCTATTGGTTGGAGGCATACCCAAAGTAAATAAAAAAGGAGGGAAAACCATGTATAACCTAGTTTATATGGGGTCATTGGACATGGATATTCTGAACATATGGCTAAAATTACCCAGCGATGGGCTGGGAGTGTTACAAGTAAACATGACAGTGGGTTGGGGACATTATATCAAGCCCGCTTTGATACAATATACAAACATGATTTGTTTTACCCTCACCCATTCGTATGATAAATCTCGTATTATGCTAAATGACGAAAGAGAAATCATACAATCATCCAAGCTTAATGATTTACAAATTAATATCAGATACTTGCTCCTAAACTCAAATATGATAGAGAATTCATTAAGGAATTCCCCACAAGGAAAGGAATTAAGAATTATTTAGAGATGGAAGTGTTGATTAAATGGTGGTGGATGAATGATGATTCATTCAATACCAAGGCAAAGAACACATACCGTTTTAAAAATATGAAAAGTTCCACTAAAGCTGCTACTACTATGATCTACAAATTACATAAGGAAAATAACTATTTGTTATTCAAGATAAAGTAGGTCCCCTTGGTACATCAAGGAATGGAAAAAGGTCAGTTTTTTTATGGGAAACTATTTTATCCAATATTTTGAAGAAGTGTATTGAAAAATTCTTCAGTGCTACCTTAGGGCTTGTACCCTAGTTCTTCATGTCATCATTTCTATTAGATGTCGTTTTTGCTAAGACACCATTTAATTTAATGAAATGGAGTTGGTAGTCTAACTTTGAGCCAATTCATTTATATTGTTCCAAATTGTGGGAAATTAAAACCATTGACTATTTCCATGAAATTTGTAATAATGTTATGAATCTTCTATACCAAGTATTTTTGGTAGTTCACCCCCGATGCTCATTGAAGAAGTTATGGAAGGAAGTTCCCTAAATGTGGATTGGTTTAGATATGATTCCCCTCCTATATAAGGATATTTGCTTGTGAACGTACCCCTCATCCCATACCAAGGTTTGTCTCCAAGAGGATTTTTCTCAAAGAAATAGCTTATCAATCAATGTCCACAGGTGTTTTCAAAGTATTGCATGTCATATCACTCATGATTTGGCACTTGTTTCATATCAATTTAGGGATTTAATTCTTAGCTACCAACAAGCATTCCAGAAATGATGCAAAAAACCCTATAATCACTCAATTTATCCTCTATTTATTTAAAGAAACATGACTCGTCAACATTATTCATAATGATTGCAAAATTCAAAAGGGATTTTGAATTTATTCTAATGAAAAATCACCCTTTGATAAATTATTTTAAAGATCTAGATCCTTTAAATAAGTAATTAAAAGAATTAAAGAATTCCTTGAAGACTTCAATAAATTCATTGTCTTAGTCTTTCATAGGTAAAGAGTTTAGGCCTTGGAAAAATATTTTAGTGCTAGATAAAATCTTAATCTAATCAACCTAATTCCATGAATATTGATGAACACTTAGTTGTTCAACCACAAAGTGAATCATTAATAAATGAGGAATCCACACAAATTGAACAAATAATTTTAGAACCTTCTTTACTTGATTCAATTAAAAAACATATGGTACAAGCATAAGAGATATAGTCATAGGTGACATAAGTCTCAATACTTCCATGTGAAAACACTAATAAAGACACCCATCTTCAAGTTCCAGTGCCTTAATAAATTTAGGTCATACAATTATAGCCAATTATAGAACCTCAATTACAAGCAAAACCTAGTTTTGAGTCTCAGTCTCCTTATTTTAAGGATAACACTAAGGAAAATATAGGTCCTTTCACAATAAAAACTATCAATAAAGCTCCTATAAATATTTACCCAAGTGTTACTGCTTCCACCATAGTTCATGTGGAATATTTTGAACTTATTATGGAAGATCAATTATCCGTTAATAAATTATTTTTTAGTGGTTCCAAGAAAGGATTTGGAAAATATAAGAGGAAAAGGAGGGAGGTAGGGGAAATGCATGCATCCCCTAATAGGAAAATTATATGGGATGCTTCTAAATGAGAAAATGAGGAATTTTCTAATGAAATAACAAATTTTGTTAGTGCTTTTCCACATTCTAATCAATGATTTGTAAATCATTTAAATGATATCATTTAATAATAAAGAGAAAAAATAAAGGCCTTGAAGCCAAATTGCATTAACACAAATCTGTGAGCAAGGACGAATATCAATATTGCAACAACATAAAATTTAGATATAGGAAATAAACACGCAGTTCAAGGAGAAAAATTCACTAATACAAGAACAACTTACCAATTCTATAGCAAGTTTGAGAGCAAAGAAAGATAGCATGGTTGATCAATTATCCACTCATATAAAGAAATTATAATAATAATAAAATTCTCAAGTTGTTGAAGAAAGAAGTAATTACAGTGAAGAAGCAACTAAGGAGGTCTCAAGAATATTTTTATTACCTACTCAAACAAATTCAAGAGTTTCATGGGACTCAATCAATTCCCCATTAGTATTAACACTAAACTACTAGAACTTAGCTAAGCACAAGGAACTTTCAAAAATCTTAATAAATAAAAAGTAAAAAATCATGTGGCTCCAACCAATTTTCTAGGTTGTCACAAGTTGTAAAACAAAAAATTGCAAATTTCACTTGAAGATTGGTATCGAAAGCTAAGTCATAACTAGGGCCTGATTAATTGTGCAATAGGTCTATGTTCCAATACATGGGGAAATTCAATTGATATTATTATTAGCTTCGATATGTCCAATTTCCATTTCTTTGGACAAGTAACTCTTAGCGAGTAATGCATAACTCACATTCAACAATAAAAGGACACTAAAAATTAGTTACACCATCTCAATAACTGGACAAGACCAAACATTAATAGATTCATAATCAATCCTTCAACATGTCTCAAGTCAATCAACAATATCATTACAAAAATGAAAATGAAAACCATAACCATCACTGAAAAGTTACATTCATGTGAGCTTAATTTGGACACTTCAACCTCAAATAAAAGTACTCACATCGAAAAGTCATAAGCCCAACAAGAAGCATATAATAATGAAGCTGAGAAGCAAGGATAAACAAGTCAAGGGAGCACCCGAAATCTTAAAGATCCATAAGTTTCTTTTCAATTTAGAATTTTTTTGTTTTCTCAATCAATATTACTAAATTATGATAAGGTTTGTTTCTCAAACGAGACATTCATGTATAAACACAATTTTTTCAACTAATAGAAAGGTTGGAATAGAAATTCTAGATAACAGGCTATGTTCACTTTTGTCAAGTCCTTTTTGAAGAATTGAAGACCATGACATTGGTTACTTATTTTGTGTTCAACTATTTTATATTATTATTTTATTTGTAATACAAATGATTGACCATCACACATTTCCATTAGTTTCTTTCAGTGGAATGTCTTAAAAACACAAGTTTGATTTTTCTATGGATTATTGTCTAAAAAATTGAGTGTATAAGTTGATTTTTGATTCTTATATAATGTGAATGTGAATGATATGTCCTTTAAATATTAGGATTTATGAATGATTATTTAAATAACTATTTATGTAAATAATTGACTTATATGGATTGTGTGAATAGTTTTTTAATTTAAATAATGACTTTTATGGATTAATCAGATCAATGTTTTTGGTATCAATGTTTCGAACCCTCAATTTTAGTTCACCATTACGACATAGATGGAGTATCTAATCTATTAGAAAATAAATAATGAGGAGATTATTCAGAAAATTTAATAGGAAAAAAAACAAAAAACAAAATAAATAAATAAAAGTGATGTTATAAATTCAAGATCAATCGATCAAAAACATTAAAATATTCATTTATTAAAACATTATAGAGTCCAATAAGTCAAAAAAAACATAACATAAAAGAATAAATAAACATAATTAAAATATAAACAATTAGATAAAATAAATTAATAAAATAATTAATGAATAAGATAATTAAAAAAACTACCAAATAAGGTAGAATTATAGGAAATAATTCTTGTGATTTACGCCGAAGAATTTCTCTTAAACTTGATATGGATCACTGAAGCCTCAATTCAACAATTAATAATTTAATAGGAACCTCAAAACAATAGATAATTAATTAATTAAAAAATAATAATTAAAATTTAATTAATTAAAAATAGGAAACAAAATATATATATATATATATATATATATATATATATATATATAATATATTATATATATATATATATATATATATATAATATATATATATAACATTAGAACTAATATAAATTATTATTCCAGTGAATAATAATGCAAAAGAGGAAAAAGACATTAACAAGATGAAAATGATAATAGTAAAAGGAATTAGTTTAATAATAAAATAGAAAAAGAAAATGAAAATGAAAAAAAGTGATCCAATATAACCATGAGATATTAAATTGTGATAATAATAATAAGTGTAAACTAAACACAGAAAAACCATAGTGAAGACATGAATCAGATCTTGGATCTTGACATAATGAAGACATTTTATCATGACTTAGAAGGTCCTGGTGTTGATCCAAGACCCTTTAGAGGGTGAAGATGAAGTACTGAGAATATTTGTGTTGCCACATCATCAGTAGGTTCCATGTTGTCATTGCTAAATTATGTCTTGTAAAAGTGTCATTACAATGACATATGTGTCAATTTGTCATGCCACATCATCATGTGGAATGTAATGATGTATTTTCAAGAAAATGAGAAAATGTAAATGTGTGGAAGTCCAAGAGTCACATGTGGAATATGAAAAGTCACATGTGGACCTAAGAGTCTTATATAATTCCAAAAGTAATATATGGAATATGTAAAGTTGCACGTGGACAAAAGAGTCAAATAGAAGCTAAAAGGTCATACTAGAAGTCGAAGAGTCATGGGAGTGGTTCAAGAGTCATGGGGATATTAAGGGTCATTCCTCTTGTTATAAAAGAAACCTAATAACTTAAGCGGAATGATTTTGCAAGATTAGAATTTATATAGCTAGCCTTGACTTCTTCATCTTGGCATAGGAGAGAAGATCATTCTTTTGGAGAAGCAAGAACTGAGTTAATGTTCCACTACTGCAGGTAGTAGCTCAACATTGTAACTATATAGTTGTATCTTTCACCTAATAATTGAAGCTCATTAAGCCAACAAATTTTCATGAATGTGTCATGAATATTGTAGGACTATTCGTTGGATGGTTGTGGTATATGTTATTTTCATATCTACTGAAGAAGTTGAACTACTTCATTAGCTTTGGTCATTATTCTTGAATAAGTGTTGTATTTTCTTTAATGATCATTGTTTCTATGTGAACTATTTTGCTATATATCTAATAGATATCTCCTTTCTCTCGTACGTCTCTCTTAGGATAGTACTATTACTTTCCCTCTAGGGGCTCGCTCTTTATTTCCCTGTTGTGAAAGCCTCCCTTTACACATTGCAATTGTTTTTTCACAATGTCAACTTACTTATTTATTCAAAGGTTATGTGTATAATCTCTTGTGTTATCCATTTAAACCAAGATAAACCTCAATTTATTGTGGTTGGGTCGATACTCTAGGTGGGGCTCCTACTCTTAAGCAGTGTAAGGTCTATTTGGAACTTCACATTGGGGAGACCCCCTATATATTGGTGGGTTTCTAGAACTGTCGACGTTCTAAAGCTAGAAGGAGGGTCAGATGGCAAGTTGTTCCTATTGAGTTTGTTTTGAATCTCTTATCCAAAATGGTTCTTTCCCAAATCATAATACCTGGATGTTTTTTCCAAGGAGCTTTATCTTACCATCCCTGCAGAAATTGTTCATAACTTGTCTCGATTTAAGTTGGATGGCGAGGGTAAATTAAGTATCCTTGACAATATGTTTCAATTTGAAAAATTTTGTCTTACTATTGTGATATATTGTAAGGATGTCATGGCTAAATTGTTCACCCTCAAATTTGAAGGTCAAGTCAAGAAATGGTATCATACATTACCTGATACTTCTAACCATTCATTTGAGCAACCCATTAATGAGCTTCATAAATCCTTCGACAAGTATGATTATCAAGATGTATGTGATAGAATCGATCAACTTAGAATGACTTCAAGTGAGTCTGTAGATTATCTTATTAATTGGTTTCTTCACCTTTGCTATGAATTTCTTAAGGGAGTTGACTCAGATTTCATTATGGAAAATTTTCAGAGTTTTCTTTTACTCACCTTGAGATATTTAGAATCTTAGCCCCTAGATAATTCTCCCCCCACAACTTTTGCAAACCATGACACACCTTAATCTTCTGAGGAGGAACCTACTATTCCTTTTTCTCCTTGTCCTCCTCCTTTTTCAATACCAATTTGGCTACCCATTTGTGATATTGTTGAAGTTGGGAAATATAGAAATAAAATTATTGATTTACCTTTTCCACCTTCATCCACTTCCTATGATTTAGATCTGATGGAGGAGAGTTTGGAGTGGTTCATGAAGCCTAATGTGAAGAATAATCCCTTGAATTTTCAATATGATATTAGCTCTCATGATTTGAATTCTAGGACTTCTATCAATGGAGCCTTTTCGCCCCATGGTTATGTGTTTTCTCTCTTATCGTGTGCCTGAGATTTCTATCGTTTTGCAGATGATCTTTCACCTTGGGTTTTATACCCCCCACTTTGCTTACTTTTATCGATAATCTAGCTAACTAATTACAATGATTTACCAATATTGCTTATGGTTCTATTAAAGGTTCTTGGCCATTATTATTGATTGGTTGTCCTCATCCAACCTAAATGATACCTTGAATCTATTTTGATGGAAAGTAAGATTTCCGCGAGGGATACCCTTCAACCTATACCATCCATATTTCTTGATTCCTTGTTCCTTAGCCTGCTTGATCAACCTACTTTAACTCTTAATGATGTTCAACCTATTGTTTCAAGAAGTAGTCAATAACAAGGTAGTTGAATTTTGCATGTAGAGGGGAAAAGTGTTGAATATTTGTCTTATCTTTCTTTCCTCTTTCAAGATTGTAATCTTGCATTTTTGGTTGACCACTAATCTTGTAGTCTTCATAATCTATCAAGTGATTTTCATCCTTGCATTCAAGTTGATACTTTGGAAAAACATCACCTTGACATCCATGTTTCCATTAATACATATCGTGATGAGTACCCAAGTAAATGAAATGATATCTTTCCTTATTCAAGTTACAAAATAAAAAAGGAAGAAATTTTTTTCTTTTTATTGATAATTACTTGTGATGTTTCTTATTATTACGATTCTTTATATATTATTTTCTTTTAGTTCATCAAGCAATTACTAAAAATAACACATAAAACAATTGACACCAAATGTAGGAACTATGCTAGGGCAAAACCCTCCTTGAGAGGAAAACCCAGTCAAGAAATTCTTCCGTTCAATAGTATTTTTTGAGACTCTTCACCCTAGACCAAGACAAGACCTTTCCTCCACACTAATTCAACCTCCCATAAGTTAGAACCCTTTCCAAAACCTTTGACTAGGCAACAACTTACGGCAACAGACAACTTCCAGCAACAAAAAATCTCGGAAGAATTCAATCTCCCAATCAAGAGCATGAAACAGAGAAAGAGAACCACCAAAATTTCAATTTTATTTTTCTTATTATACCTCCTCAAAATCTCATTCCCTTCAGCTTCCTGGAAATAGAAATTGTAACTTTTTCCCAGCTACAAGAGAACTTCACACTTCTTCCTAGCTACAAGAGAATTTCACACTTTTTCCCATCTACAAGGGAAATCAAACTTGTGTGTGAGAATGACGCTCCAAATGAATTTGATGTTCTTGTATTTATAGGATACATTTGAGGTCAAATCGCGTCCTTAGGCTTAATTGATCTTCTTCTTAGTTGACATGGTGTGGAGGTTACATAAATCGTATTTGTCTCAATACTTTACCTTTTTACATGATTCAAAATCCCAATAAGGGTCTCTTCAAAAGTACAATGACTCAATTGACTCAAAATAAATCCTATAAGTCCTCAATTGGGACTTTGACCTAAAACATGGTGATCTAAGCATGAAACCCATGCTTAATAAGTCACAATAATAATAATAAATATTTTCTTTATTCTTTTGAAAATTACATTACCTAATGAATCAGGTACGTTAATGGAGACCGAACATAGTTACGATTTCCAACACTCCCTCTCATCTAGGGAGGTATTAATAATGTACAAATACAATGGAAGATATGAAACTATATTAACCATGAATAACTTTTAGGCACCGCAATGCCATGTAATAGATTCATGACTAGGGAAATCTATCCAAGTGGTCTCTCAACAATTTAGGCATCACAATGCAGTAGACTAGATTCTTGACCAGGTAAATCTATCCAAGTGGGAATAATATGGAGTCAAGATTTCAACCCCTTTAGGTACCATCATGCTTACTTGCTAACCACGAACCCAAAAATCTAGGTGTGTTTCCAAAACAAATGTCAATAACCAAAACCACCTTTCAAACTTTCAAACCCATACATCAACACAAAGTGTCATTCAGATGTCTTTCCAAGAATTTTTTCACTCACAAAGCCTCAACACCCCTTGATCTAGAAAATCAAGGACAGCAAATCTCTCCTGATCAAACTGATCGATAATCAACATGCTATCAAAACCTTCAAGATATTCACTTATGCAAGCACAACCCCAATCAATAATATAATTTCACATGTACATAATCGAATACAAACATTCATGCTCATTCTAGAAGATGCTCCTCAACCTAGTAAGACTATCAACTGAATATTTGACAAAATATTCCTTAATTATATCATTTCCTTTCCTACTTCTCATGCAACAACATATCCTCCGAAATTCATTAATGAACACCAAGCTATGCCCTCTCTCTCAATCAAGAAGCACCTCTTCATATGGACTCCCTCTTAATCTTAGGGAGATCTCTTGTGTGCATGGTCCCTCCAGGAGATCAACTTCTTCTTTTCATCATCAAAGAATGTTTCATGGCTTCTATCCATTTCATTAGAGTTATCATCATCCTCATCATGCTTGTCACATCGAGCATCTTCACCAAGATGAAGATTATGTACCTACACAACTTAGATAGAAAGTATGTTAATTTTAGGTATGTTCTATGCTTAGAGCAATTTATTTCAATTTTCACGGTTAGCTCAATATCTTTTTCAGATTAGCAATCACATCAGTATTAAAGTAAACTACATATAGAACATAAACAGAAATCACAGAAGACAAGCCAAGACAAGAGGACAAAAGATGTGGCACTAGCTAGGGACAAGCCCCAATGTGGGGAAACCCTTAATCAATTCTTCTTATATGTTCTTCAATAGTTCAGTAGAGAGAGAGAGATAGTACGTTTACAATAGAAGTCAATACTTTGACTTATCTAGATAAGAGCATAGATCATCTCTAATAAGATGATACATGAGATCAGTTGAAGACATGTTGCTTTAACTGATTCTCCAAGGTGACTCCTTCACCTATCGTTGTGTCGCATTTCACCATCATGTTGCACCTCATTGCACTGCACCATGCTACACCCATCATCACTATGATGCATCTCATCACAATTCATTAATCATGACTATACCCATCATTGTATTGCATTATGCGCCATTGATGCACCATGTTTCCATTCTGGCATATGTGTTGGCTGCATCTTTCTTGCTTGTTGTCCCTAGCATGCTTATTGTCGTTAGCATGCTAGCTATTGCATGCTAGTTGTCCCTTACATGCTAGTTGTAACATTGCATGCTTGGTGCATTTGCTGCTAAGTACCATACAACTATCCCAATGTTAGTTAGTTATCCCTTGCATGCTACTCCCTTTTGAAGATGGATGCTCTAGTTGTTTCGGTAGTTTTGGTAGTTCCAACTATTCTTGACATTTTTAGTAGTTCCCGACAGTTTCGGTAGTTCTGGCAATTCCAACAATTCCATCTATTCCCATCAATTCCAACAATTCCAGCTATTCCCAGCAGTTTTGATTTCTACCCTCTGCGTTAGCTTTCCCACCTATTCTGGTAGTTCTCAACAATTCTGATAGTTCCTTTTGTTGCCAACAATTCAACAGTTCTGACAATTCCAACTATTTCCGGTAGCTCTGGCAGTTTCAGCTTTTTCGGGTAGTTCCCAATAGTTCCATCTCTTGCCCTCTACATCAACTTTCCTGGCTATTCCAGCAATTCCTAGTAGTTCTGGCTATTCCTAATATTTCTGGCAGTTCCAAATTTTCCCGACACCTCCGGCAGTTCTCGACAGTTTCGATAGTTTCGGTTTTTACCTAGCAACTCCAGCAGTTCTCAGCAGTTTTGGAAGTCCTAGCCTTTCTTGTCAATTCCGATAGTTCCTGGCAATTCCGATAGTTCCAGCTTTTCCCTGGCAAGTCCAGCAATTCCTGTAGTTCCGGTAGTTCCCGACAGTTCTGGCAGTTCTGGCTTTTCCTGGTCATTCCCAGCAGTTCCAGCTTCTGCCCTCTAGATTAGGGCAGCATTATCCCTTAGGATCTCTCCTCCTACTAAAACCCAAAGAAAAGTAGAGAGGGAGGTCCCAAGTGTGTTGAAATGACTTGAAGGCCACCTCTATTTATACTAAAACATTGAGCACAAGTGGGGTTTATTTGGTTGTTGGCCGACCTTGACGAATTGTCCCATAACACAAATAAATCCTGTCTCCATGAACACTTATTGGAATCAGACGATCTTTAGATCAATCCTACACCTCTCGATGAGAGGGATCCAAGAACAATATCATCTTCCATTAATAAGATGACCCACATGGAGTTTGGCCCTCGCTGCCAATTTTAACAAACTACAACCAAGTCTATAGAAGCATGATGTTAGCCATATCAAAATAACATAAGAATTCAATATTTATACATATCAGATACCTAGACTTAATTACAATCAAGAGACATATACTCTTCATCATCTTGCTAGGGACTTATTCATACACCCTAGGCTACTTCATAACAACTTTCATTCCATCTTGGGTTTCACTGTTACTTCCAAAGGTATGACATGCCTTCCTACAACATATATCCAACCATAGAAATAATTCAGACAAATATAAAGCATCTAACAACATTTCAAAATTTATATGTTGGACTTCTTACTAGGGTTTCTTACAAATCCTAGATTCCATATAAAGAAATCAATCATAACCAATCACAACTTAGTCACTAACATGACCATGTTCCCCTAGGGTTATTTGCAAACCCTATATTTTTCATCAACCATCAATTCCAACCAAAAACTAAAACTAAACAATCTTACACAAATCTCAAATTATCATATTTTCATCATACATTAGAGATTTTACTTCTGCTGTTAAACTCCAAAACCCTAGAATTCTATTTTCACAATCTCAAAAATCATTAAATAAATAGATATCGGATTGTTATATCACACATACTAGACATTTTAACTACTACTAGGTTTTAGTTGTAAAAACCCTAGATTTCCAAATATCATCATCCTAGAATCTCAGACAAGTACTTCCATTAAATCCTAAGACATATGACCATCAATAACTAGGTCAGCACTCATATCTAGGAATTCATATCATACATAAGCATATCATATGTTTAACAACATTAATATATCTAACCTAGACCAAGCTAGGGTTTCAATGAAAAGGACATATCTATACATACCTATATTTCATCATCATGCAAATACATTTTATATCAAGTGTTAGTCAAACCCAACTTCACAATGATCAATAAGAGTTAGACACACAATAATCTTGATTACACTAGGATTTGATCAGAAAAACACACCCATAATAAGGAAAAAAAATCTAATACAATATAAGAATATTGATCACACATTCCACCAAACCCTAATGAGTTAGGGTTCCAATTTAGAAACATAGCAAACACAATATTACCAACAACTTCAAAGGTTCGGGATTTAAGACCTTATCATTCAACCCTAACAAGTTAGGTTTTCCTTATTATACCAAATTCTCAAGCATGACATCCTCAATAAAATCTTCAAACAACATTTCACAATATCCCTAAGCAACTTGGGGTTTTAGACATTCACATATGTATACCCTTAGGTTAGGGTTTTCCATACCCTATTAAGGTTTCTACATAACCATTTAAGAATATGAGTGGGGTAGGTAGATTTATCAAGAGATGAATCACCGAAAACAAGAATATTATGATTCAATATAGCTAAACATAACAACGTTGGTATTATATTATCAAATATATAACCCTTTCAATATCAATGTATTTAAAACATGCCCTAGTTCCATGACCAACCTTGTCTTGAGAGATCCTCCTTCATACTCCTTGCAGATGTTTTTCCTAATCAAGACAATAGAGGGAGAATGGTGATTAATATTTAATATAATAAAAATTAAATGAATACCTGAACCCAAAAATGAAAATAAATGAGATACGTATATTTGGGAGTTGTTGGGGGCTCCCTCCAAAGCTTTAGGGATACCTACAAACTTATAAAAACAATAAAAATGTATTTTCCAAAATATGTTAAAAACACATCAATTCTAAAACATATAAAACAAGATATATAAATCTACAAGAAAAGGACTTAGTAGTGTAAGCCTCTAATGTCGGATTCTTCGAGCTTGACTTTCTTTGAGTCTCCTTCTTCAAAAAAGTTGGCTTTATCCCTTCCTCTCTTCTTATTCTTTGGATTGTGAAGACAATCACTATTGTAGTGACCCTTCTTATGACATTGATAACATTCTATCTAGGACATGTCAACTTTGTTTCTTGGTCCCTTTGATCTCTTTCCTTTATGTTGAGAAACATAAGAATTTGATACTCCTTCAAGATTGGTAACCATTGATATCCTTATTTATTCTTCACTGCAGGAGGTCCATAATTCTTCAAAGGTGGAACCTACCTTCCAACTGTTTAGACTTGCAGCAAATGCACCCCAATAGGGTGGAAATCCTAATAGAGCAGTGATCACAAGTTATTTGTATGGAAAAAATTCATCAATAGCCAAGAGATCATTCCTAAGTTTAGTTATCTTCACAAAGAAGCTTGCCACAATGTCTTCTTTAGTCATCTTCATGGTCCTTAGCTCATTCTTCAAACTTTCTACTTGATCAATGTTCTTAATAGTAAATAACTTTGACAAGGCTTCATAAATTTTCTGAGCATGATCAATGTTACCTATTAATGGGAAAATATTTTCCTTTATTCCTTCTACCATTAGAGTCATGACCACAAATTCTAATTCCATGTATTTCACATTGCCGACATCACTGGATTCCTCTGTAGGATTCTTTATTTTCCCTGATACCAAGTCCAGTACCTTGTCCTTTTCAAGGATTGGGCCAATCCTCTTCTTCCAAGGCCTAAAGTTAGAGGCTACTTAAAGTTTGTTCTCTCCCTTGATTGTGTTAGATATCTTCCTTTAATATAGTATACTCCTTCTCTGAGATAGTCCCTTTGAATGGATCATTGATCAAGTGCTTGAGATTTCCTTTTACTTCCTTCTTTACCAAATATAGGATACCATGTTAGAAAATTAGAAAGGAAAAGATATTTTCTTGTTCTTTACAATTAGTTGTTATTTTTATTATTATTAGGATCCTTTACATCTTCTTTTCTTTTAGTTCATCGAGAAATTACCAAATGTAGACACCAGATGTAGCCACTATTTCAGGGAAAAACCCTCCTCGAGGGGAAAACCCAGTCAATAAATTATTCCTTTTAATAGTATTATTTGAGACTCTTCACCCTAAAACAAGACAAGATCTTCCCTCCATGCCAACTCAGCCTCTCAGAATTTCCACACCTTTCTAGCAACTTCGACTAGGAAAAATCTTATGGCAACTAACAACTTTCGGCAACATACAATCTTGGAAGATTTCGATCTCCCAATCAAGAGCATGAAACAAAGAAATAGACCCACCAAAATTTTGATTTTCCTTTTCTCCTTATACCTACTCAAACTCACATTCACTTCAACTTCCCAGCAACAAACTTCACACATTTTACTAGCTACAAGAGAACTTCACACTTCTTCCTAGCTATAAGAGAATTTCACACTTCTTCCCAACTAGAAGAAATCAAACTTGTGTGTGAGAATGTGTTATAGACATTTTTAGGCACTTCAACCCCAATCATAGATGTCCATAAACTGAGGGCTCATAAGTCCCTAAAAGTTTTGCTTCACTGCCTAAAGGAACAAGGTCAGTTGATTACATCATCTCCCAGAAGTTCTCCATTGAAAACTACTCATAAATGGTCAAAACTGGACCATACTGAAAGCTCAATGCAGAGGGTGCGATGAATATCACCTTCCTAATGTAAAAGGTGTGATGCATACTGATTTTATCCTCTGTAGGGTGCGATGGTCAGGAATGGACAAATGGTAGGGACAAAAATGTGAGGTGGAAGATCATGGAATCTTCCAGAAGCTTCCCCTCTGACACTTGCCTCTCTATTTTCGACCAGGGATGAGTAAGAGATCATCATTCTCCAAGTGGAAGCAGGAACTATCACAGAGAGGACACTAATCAAGATCCCAGAAGATGACTCACCTCTCTCTAATCATCTATATATGGATCCCTCATCACAGAGATCCAGGGGCTAGAATTTTGTATCTTATAGAGACTGCTGTTGTTTTTGGTGTACATTCATAGTGTTGGGTGATCTAAGCTTTGCTTGAGTGAGAAGGCTTCTAGCGCGGAGGATGATGCGGGTCAGAGCATATGGTTGTAATCCTCTTGCTACTTTTCATCTTAATAAAGCTATTCTTGTTTTCTTCCATATTCTTGTGTACTTGTTTATATATGCATTTATATGGTTAACATACATCTGATCCTGTGTTATTTACGGATACAGATCTATGTTTATTTGATAGTAGTATGTTGTTGTGATTCCACAGGTTCTCTTTTGAAGCTGGGCAGATGAAGAAGAAGCAACGAAGCTCTATCAAGAAGGAGATGAAATCAAGTGCGAGACTCAGGTTGGTCTTCTTGGTTCTCCTCTTGTCTATTTCCATAAAAGAAAACAATAGTAGACTTTACTTGTTTGTTTCTAAGATAGCCACCCATCTTAGTGGGAATAACAGTATCCGAGTGGACACTATTTCCAGTAACAAAATGGCGACTCCACTGGGGAGCGACTAGATTACGTGTTAGCCTATCTATCCTTGTTTCTTTTATAAACTTACAGACGGAGCCTGAAGTCAAGCCAGCTAGCCTTTGAACTGCATTTTTTATACAAATACAAAGTAGATCAACGTTGCTTCAGTCTATCTATAGGTTTTTTTTATGAATTAAACAATAGATCTGCAAGCAATATAATTTCCCTAAGTGGTGGCTCTAGTAACCTCTTTAGATCACCCCTGTGTTTTACATACACTGATCCTTACTTACTCGGCCTAAACACCTGAACTAGATTGCAAACTGTGAGTGAAAACCTGTTTAAAGTCTCACACTTCTACCACCACACCCTGCCTTCAAGGCAGTTTGTATGCATCGCACTTCCTGAGTGCAGTAGGTTCGCTGCATACTGATTTCACTGTGTAACAGGTGCAATGGTCAGGTAGGGTTAACTTTACCCTCAGACTATGGATTTTTCTCACTTTTTTTAGTCCTATTCAGGAGTTTTGTTGTCAGTAGTCAGTGTACTTCTGTGAAAACCCCTTCTCTTGCATTATTCCGCCTCATTAGTGCAAAGAACTGTAAATGTTTTTATGTGTTGTGCGTCATTTTCAGTTCTCTTTTGAAAAAAAGTAGCATAGTCGAACTGTCATCTCTAGATATGAAAGTGTCGTAGCTGTCGTTTTTAGTTTTAGAAAACAATCCCATTGTTCTTGACAGTCGATTATACAATTACTATTGCATAGGATTTGAATTAGTAGTTTTAAAGTGTCGAAAAGAAATTTTCATTTCAAAATCACAAAGTGTCTCTCTTGCTTTCACTTCATTTGGAAAAGGAATTTTGTTGAGTACTGTCACTTTAAAAGTAATTCAGTTTTGTACATAGCTTTCTTAGCATCATTCATACATTAAGAAAGCTGAAAAAAATACATGCATGTGCATTTTCATTTTGATTGTTTGGTTTGATTTAGGACTATGCGTTTGGTTTGATTTAGGACTATGCATTTAGCGTGTGCTCTGTGAAGAAAATTTTCTTGACTTTCTTCCCTTAGTAGCTAGGATTTTCATTGCTGAAAGAAGATTAAACATTTTTTTATCATCTTAGACTGCATTTTAGGAATTATATAAACATCACGTGGTGAACCTGAAAGGCAAATTGTTAAGCAAGATCAACTTAAAATAAATTTGATGAATCTAACAACACTTTGGAACTTAACGCACAACATCTAGAGGTCTAGGCTAGAGACGTATTCCGGCGTTGTAAAACCTAGTAATTGTTTTTTTCAATGTTGGTTGGGTGATTCCTCCACTCTGAGATGGCAAGTGCCAGTACGAACTTGTGCTCCACGTAATCAAGTATATATGGGAGACCACAATAGGTAATCTTACCTTAGGAAGCCATGTCATGCCGCCCTATCGATCGCAATGCACTGAACACAATTTGGAAGATTATGTCGTTACCGTAAAAAGTATTCTGCATTTGTGTGATTGTTTGAATCCTCTCTGCCTAGATGTCAGAGAAGCCATTTGCTCCTTTTCAAACTCCTTAAAGGAAAAGGTCCTCTAAGCACTTGTCACTTCAGGCTCAATAAAAATCGAAGGCGACTAGAGTCATCTTTTTTTTTTTCTCCACTCTTTAAAATTGAAAAAACAAGTTGTATCAAAGCATCTAAAAATTTATTTTAATCGAAATAACATCACAAATTCCCATGTTGGTCTTCAGGTTGAGAAAATGGAGTCTACCAACCAAGGATTTCCCCTTTGAGGAAATCCTAGTCCCTTCTCGTCATGGGGAGATGTTGGTGCACCCCATATGGCCACTTTCTCACTTCCAGGATTGGCAATTGGTTTGCCTGTCTAGCTCTTCTCTACCTCTGTCATTCAGAATCCCGTAATTCCTCAATAGTCAAATCAGCAAGTAAACGACACTAGCATTGCCTCCCAACCTTCTACTTCGTCTGATTCTCCCTCTCCTCCTTCCTCTTCGCTTGATAAAGCTGATAAAGCTAAAATTCAAGTAACTGAGAAGAAGAAGCAGAAAGAGAAAAAGGAAAAGAAGAAAAAGGAACCAAAATCGAAAGGGAACAACCAAGTATCGTCTAGCAAAAATCCACACACCGCACAGTCAAAACCTAAATCTCTTTGTGTCATTTGCAATGGAGACCACTATCACTGAGATTGTCCCTGCATCCCTCGGATCTTAAGGGACTGGTCTCCTCGTTTTCACAATCCGGTAGCATCAACCTCTGGCAATCATGTTGAATGCTCACCGTCAACCAGTGAAAGTGAAGCACATGGACAAAGAAGGAATCCTAAACTTCTTTGTAAGTTGTGTGAAGGCGATCACGCCATCCACCTTTGTCCCTTCCTTGAAGAGGCTAAAAGAGTTTTAGATAATCGTCTGGTTTCACCGTCACGGCTTCCTCCTAGATATCAAAAAATCTTGTCGAGCCCTCCACCGGTTGAAAATCTGACTGGCCCATTCTTGTGGTCAGCCGAAGCACCTATCGTTGAAAATGAACCCTCAGAATCCATACCAGACAAAAGTCAAAGGGTCGATACGGCAGTTGACCCAGTATTGCCTTCAAAGTGTTCATCTTCGAATGATACCATCACTGAAGAGAAAGAGAACGACACCGTTCAGATTCTTTTCATCAACACCGACTCCGATGAGCTTGGGGGCAGTCCTCCCATTCCTTTACCACAGGAAGGAAGTTCATGAGAGTCCTACCCGGCCGTCTATTCGGTCCCACCACCAAGCAACCTAGTTGTTTCCTTCCACTGGAATCTACTAGGCAGACCCTGTTTGCCAGCCAGTGTACCATTCAGAATCATTGTACAAGCTTACAGAATGGTCATGGTTGGTACCATCATTGATGAAGGGGCTTCTGTGAGTATCCTTTCCTTAACTGCTTGGAAAGCGCCTAGTTTGCCATTGCTTTTGCCTGAAATGAGAAATCTAACAGGCTTCAACAAGGGAACCAATCGACCTTTAGGGATCCTGCCAAATGTGCCCATTATTTTGAGAAGGAAAACTATTCACATGAACGTTATGGTAGTTCAAGGACCTTTAGATTATAATCTACTCCTTGGACGCGACTATATTTATTGCAGGAGCCATCGTCTCCTCACTCTTTAGAGTAATGTGTTTTCCGCACGAAGGCAGAATGGTCAAGCTCGTAGACCAAATGTCATTCCCCGATTCACACATCACAAATAGTCAAATGCCATCCCTAAATGGTCTTTTCATGCAAGAAATGTCTCATCGATCTCCAGTCCGTCCACCTGATGAGCGCGAGTGATTCGGGGAGATATGACTAAAACCCAGGGGGCATGCACCCTGGTCTGCTTCGGCAGGAAAACCTTGGATATAGGGTTGATTTCTGCAAGGGATATATGACTAGTCTGGTGAACCCATCCTCACAGGAAAATGGGAACAGACTGGAATAAGATACCTTCGTTAAGGTTATGCCGAGTGACTCCGCTCCCCTTTGTCTGTTTCGATAGACATCGCCGAGAAAGAATTTTATTTGCTACACGGATGAAACTTTATTGGTAACCTGGAAATTTTTCGCTATACCTGGGGGCATGCAAACCTTTCCGTATGCAAGGGAAGAGCGGCTATTTATTTTTTAAATTTTTAGGACCTCTAACCCTTTAAACCCGTAAGGCTAGCCATTTCCTAACTTGCATAAAGAAAGGATCCGTGGCAAAGCTTTAGAGATGTAAGCCACTTCAAAATAGCATCTTGAATGAGACATTTCTTATCATATGACTGTCGATCAATGTTGTCGCAGAGTTCAAGCTCGTTAAAAAATAAACTCTCCACGAGCAGTTTTAGCACATAGTTCAAGCTCGTTAAAAAATAAACATAAGTCATGAGCAAGTGTTTCTCCCCTCATTTAAGCTCATTAAAAAATGAGCAGGTAAATAACCATTGTGGATGCCTTATCGCCAGCTTTTGAGCCTTGGTCGTGTTCTCGCCATCACCTCCACTCTGTTTTTAGCCGATCATTCACCCCCATATGATTGTTTACCCCTTCGAGGAA
>APFE030130774.1:59966-91880 GCA_000404065.3 Pinus taeda
TTCATCTGAATAAAGCTATTCTTGCTTCCTTCCATATTCTTGTGTACTTGTTTATATATGCTTGTATATGGTTAATGTATATCTGATCCTGCATTATTTATGAACTTAGATCCTTGTTTCTTGCATAGTAATATGTTGCTATGATTCTACAGGTCCTTTTGAAGCTGAGCAGACAAAGAGCAAGCGGCAAATCTCTATCAAGAAAGAGAGGAAATTGAGCGCAAGACTTAGGTTGGCCCTCTTGGTTCTCCTCTCATCTATTTTCATAAATAGAATCAATAGTAGACTTTGATTATTTGTTTCTAAGATAGCCACCCATCTTAGTGGGAATAGAAGCATCCGGGTGGACACTATTCCCATATAACAATGGGTTCCATGAGGGAACCACATGAGTGCCATGAGGTGGGGTCAATGATGTGGCATCTTCTAGTGCATCAATATCCAAATGGTCATATCTCTTGTTCTAGAGGTTGGATTAAGGTAAAATTTATATCACTGAAATCATCTCGATGTGATGAACACAACAGTGATGTCTACTTGAGGTTTGAAGTGAACTGAAAAGATCAAAATTTTTAGATCCCATTTCCATAACGACACTTTGGATCTTGGGCCAGCATAGTAACTAACCTCCATTAAACTTGCATTCTAAGGGATAAGGAGGGGGCATGTTACAACTCCCTTATGTAAATATGTAGTCAAGAAGCATGGAAGGTATGCAAAAAATGTCGAGAAAAAAGTAAAGAGTAGAGGAGTAAGGCCAAGTGTGGCCAAAAGGACCAAAATGGCCAATCATTTGTCAAATCAGGCCTAAGAAGGCATAGATTCCTTTATAAAATGTTTGTATATAATAAAGGAAATACTTTGTTCGAGTCTTTGTAATGTGTGTGTTAAGCCTTTTTCTATTATATTTTGTAAATGATATTAAGAACGAGTGTGTTGGAGGATTGTAGCAGATAAGCTCAAGAGGGAGAGAGTTTCAAGGATGTGTATTAGAATTAACGCAAAGGAGGCTAAAACCCTTTTGAAATGAGGATGAACCATTTATTTTACAATCAGAATGATTGTAGTTGTTGATCATTAATACATAGCATGATCAATGATCCAGAAGCAAATAAGGATTGCAAATGAGTGCATCATTTTATTATAGAGGTATTATAGGGGTCTTAAGTTTGTATCAAAGTCATTTCCTTTGAACCGGAATAGAAATTAGTGGCGGAGTGGAAGCATGGAGATTCATAGGAAGTCCAATAATCATGAAGAATATAGATGAAGAGCACAAGAGTCTATATGGAAGTCCTTGTTGAAGCCAAAACAATAGAATATTTTCAGTGCAATAGATCTGAGACTTAAGTGAGGCTTGCAGACAATAAGGCCTGAGATCATAGCATAATGGGTTGAGTATAGAATGTAAGATGATAGCAGAGGCCAAGCATTGAGTATAACAAAAAGGGTCAAGGACATGGTTTCTTTAGCTTTCAATGAGAATTCACCATCTGATGAAAGTTGGGGAAATAAAACCTGAGTTATGTTGGAAGAACTCCATCAAAGGAAAAAATCCCCAGAGGTTTTCCAAAGTGAATGAATTAAGAATTATAGAGTGACATGGAGTCAGGATGATGTGACATTTGGTAGGTGTGGATAAGAGAGAGACGCGTCAAGCCCTAACAAAGCATCGAGGTGGTGTTTTTTTATAAAGTGTTGACAAATTGTTAAAAGAAAAACACTAGAACTTTCATGTTCCATGGAGTCGCTCCCTAAAAGGGTTGATTAAGCACACTATTGGGAAAGGTCGGGGTGACATGGAGTAGGGGAAACATGGCATATGGGCCAATTTTAGTACAGGAAAGTGATGAGAATGGAAGCCAAGTGGAGACAAACACGCACATTTTTAATCATAAGCCCTTACATCATCCTAGAAGGGAGATTCCTTGAAGAAATAAAGAGTGCATTACAAGGAGAGGCCAAGATGACATAGCTTCAAGATCATGTAAAAGGTGAGGAACACATTGCCAATTGAAAACATGAACAGGGCCATGTGCATATGGCATGTGTCGAGTGATTGTTGAGTTATCCCAGATGATTGAAGGTTGAGCACAATTGAAAGAGTTGGGGACCAAGTTTACAATCCTTGGTCTCATGTGATGAAAAAGGCACCAAGGAGTTGAAATAAGGTGCCAAGGAGAATGATTAGTTGCATGCAATGTTGGGAATTGCATGGGTTATGTGCCAAGGTTGTTCACATGCTACGAGGCCGCCAAGGTTATGGTGGTTATGCCTTATGTTTGAGACTACACATTTGTATGGATATATAAATTTATTTGAACAAAACTTGAATCCAGTGGTTTTGAGTTGAGGGAAGCTCATTTTGACCATATATTTGGCACCATGGGATTTTTAGTCTAACTTTAGGACTAGAAGATAGAGGTGTAATCACCTTTGGTGAATTGGGTTGAAACAATAACTTCCATGCAAGGTTAAATGGTACACTCGAGAGAAGTCAAGGAAAAATTTCCTTACCTCATTCAATAAAATATTTTGGGACCAAAATCCTACCAAAATGGGGAGGTATGATTTATATTGGATCATTATATTACTTTTCATCCATCTTGATGCTTTCAGAGTGAAAAAACAGTCGACAGTAGTGTTTCCATTGATGTCAACAGGGACATAGCACTGTTTATTTATCATAGATATCAATCTGATTATGGTGGCCCTCGTGATTTGTGGTCAACTAGAGATGACTTATCAGTTAAGTGTTGATATATGTAGAGGCAAGGCAACTAGGATTTCATGATGCTTACTTGATCCAGTTTTTTTTGTCAGGTTAATCCTCCTTTGAGGATATTCCTGGTGATGAAGAAGAGTTGGAAGAGATTTTACAGTGTCTCAAGAACGTATGTTCATGCCACGAAGTTGAGCTATAATTTTGGTGGCAAGTGTGTCTACCTAAGGAGTCAATTGAGGAGTTGATCAGGTTCACTTGAGGTCAGCAATATTGGAAGTTCTTGTCATGTTTATTAGTGATTTGGTATGGGTTGTAGAGGTCCTATAGGTTCATGAGGTGATTGAAGACTTGCTTGCACAAGTTTGGGAAGTTTGTTGGAAAGAGGAGAAGGTCTTGCCTAAATTAAGTTATAGTTGTTGGAAGTTAGACTTACACACATTGGTTGTAGGCTCTAAGCTGCTACGAGGTCAATGGGAAGCTATCATCTATAGCCTTTGGGAGATTGTAGTCATCCTCATTGTTGTTCCTGTACATGAATTTTCTTTGCATTACGTGCACATCTCAAGTGTTTTATTGGATTTTTCTGATGTTTTTTGTTTAATAGTTCTGTTAAAAAGATTAGGAAAGTTTAATCAACTTCTAGAAGGTGGTTAAGGTGGAAAATATCCTTCATTCAATGAAGATAGTGGTGGATTGAGTCAAGGAGAAGAAATATCAAAATATTAGATCAATCTAGAGCATGGGAAAAAGGGATGATTGGCTCTCCATTACTTTGATTGTAATTATTGCTTAATCAATCCAGAAAATTATATATTGGAGATTTCTTTGAGGAGTTTTGGTTGGTTGAGTTATTGTCGAGTGAGTGAGTGAGAAGAGAAGAGCATGTAAGTGGAGTAGACTATACATATTTTCTGAAGACTTGCATAGATAGATCAAAGATTGTAGAAGGTAGTAGAATCATGTTTGGGGAAACATCTTCTGCAAAGAGTGAGAAGATGGGGTAAGAGATAATTAAGGACCATTTTGTGCATGGTTACTGCTTGAGTATTCTTCATATTGTTGTTTGTATGCAACATTTTTTTTAAACATATTTATCTATTGTAGATAGGATTGTTGTTGATGTGTTTATCATATTATATTATGCAATGTTTGAATTGATCAATTTTACCATCTTAGTGGACTGATATGTTGTTGTGGAGTTGTGAATTTCTTCTTGGATACCAGTTTGAAAATGAATGAAAGAGTTGCTCTGTGAGTTTGATGAGGTGGTGGCCTTCATTCAATAGTAGCTAAAAAAGATAGGAGTGGTGGTTGGGTAAGCCTTATTGGGAGTGGTGGTTTCCAATATGTGGTGGCTTGCAAAGTCACATGAGTAGAGACTTCCTACCTGGTGGTGGCCAAAAATATTATTCATAGGGGTAGTGGATCCTAGCCGAAATATGTTGAAAATAACAAGAAGAAATGTTAAAAATAACATCAAGAAAATCCTAATTTAATTTGTCGTTTAATTAAATTGTAATTTTAATTCTCATAGCAACTTTTAATAGTTCACTAAGTTAATCGACTTACTTGGCTTAGTTAATTTGAGTTGGGAGTCTATCTAGAGTCATGCAGAATGGTTCCTAAATTTTAGGGCCTATGTTGAGTTTTTTTGAGTTGTAATTATTTAATTCAGTTTAATTGAGTTAAATTCAATTAAACTAGTTCCAACTGATGGAGGAATTAGTGGTAGATACAGTAGTGGTGTGTAACCAACACTACTCAAACAGTAAACTGAAGATTCACTCATAAATAACTCATGCATGTTATATCATAGAAAGACCTAGTTGAGATTAGAGTTCAAGGGAAGTGTACTATTAGTTGTAAAATCATCTAAATTAAATAGATGGTGTGTTGGGCACAACCCAACTTGGTCCAAGTTTTGGTCAAAGACTCCACATTTTGAGGAGTAGAGCACGCAGAGCCTACAAAGTTCTACTCATCGCGTAGTGTTTAGGGGCTTTGGGGTGGGTCAAAAGTCTCTTATTTTGTAACGGGTATTGGGTGTTAGTCCATTGTTTTGTTGGATCCATGGTATGTGGACCATGGTCTTGTAGTAAGGAAAGCTATATAAAGAAGATGTAATAGTTTGTCAAAGATAGCTAAGAATAGATAGAATTCATAGATTGATCGTATTTTCTGTCTTGGGTATGTATTTTTTAGAAGGCTCTGCAACTTAGTGCACAAAGGCTTTGGAAGAGTTTGCAACTGAGAGCGCTGACCACCTGCAATTGCATGCGCAGGTCAAAGGAGTATATGTATTGAAGATCCTTATTAATAAAGAAGAATTTTTGGTGAAGTATTTTGCTTCTTTTTGTGTTCATTATCTGTTGTTATAAATATCATTATGCATGATTTTCACTGAATTATGCAAAATAATACATCTTATATTGTTCTTTGTTATGTTTATGCGTTAAATACCAATCTATGAAGTTAATCATCAGTGTGAAGTTATTCTTATATGTGAAGTTGTAGATAGATATAAGACATAAGTAATTACACGAGCTTCATAGCACAGATATCCCTCTGGCTACAGAAACCTAGTTCTGCAACCTCCCATAACTGCTTCGGGTGAGACTGCGATATTCTTACAAGTCATTGGAAAAAGGGCTAGTGGTTGAGGGTTTTGCTGGTGTGCAGTACACTCTGAACCTAGGTCAAGCCCCCTTAAACCAACAAATGGTTCCATTGCTAGGACTTGAACCCGTGTCTCTCAGGTGAAAGTCGAGTATCCTAACCAGTTTTGGTTTGTGGTTGATGCAGTATGGATAGCAAGACAAATCACTAGTGATGGTGTAAAGAAGGTGCAAATTTTCACATCGCTACAAGAAAAAGCACTAACATGGTATATGAAATACTCTACGACTAATTCAACTACTTTGTTTGATGAAATTAAGAAAGAAACTCAGTCTGTGTGGGAGTTGGATCAATGATTCAAGGTGTTAATGGGACAAGTAAGCTTTATCTTACCTCCAGAATAGCATAAGGAATGGTTCATAACTGCGCTACCGCCACATATTAGGTTACCTTTCACACAACAAAAGATCGCGACTCAAGCTGAAGCATTGGAGATTCCAATGAAGTTGGAAGCTTCACCGATTCGAGATACTCATGCAGGAGTACAACAGATTCAGAGTCAACTAGCCAATTTGACGTTGGAATTGCAAGATCTCAAGAAAGGTAAAGAGACTAGATCAGAAGTATAGTGTAAAAATGCAAAGTTGAGGGTCATTATAAGGATCAATGCCTTGTGTTCAGAGATTATTTGGCAAGTGGAGCACCTAAAATAGTAAACCCAAGGTTGTAGTGTGATATTTGTAGAACGAGAGGCTAACATTGCTATAAATATTGCTACCTATTACAGAAGTATGTGCAGATCCCGAAGCAGCTATTTTCCAAATTTTGTAGAACAGTAGGCCTTGATGAGAAAAATTGTTGAAGTTATGACTTGATGATGGAGCGCACTGTTGATACTTATAGACTACAAGTTGAAGGAGATACACACGAAGATCTAGGATAGCAAATTGGTCACGTAGGATTTCAAGGATGATGATGAGGAGGAGGAGGAGGAGTTGGTTGAGGACGTGGCTAGATTATCTATTATAACTGTGGACAGGAAGGACACTTCACAAGAGACTGTCATAACCCTATGAAAACTTGTAGCTATTGTAAGTCTTTTCACCATGTGATAGAAGAATACCCTGTCCTTATTTCAAAGATGCAAGAGAAAAGAAACTAGAAGCCTACAACAAATATTCAAATGATAACCGCTGAGCTGAGGGAGGATGAACCACACATCAATATTGTAACAAGAAGGGGAGTTGTGACTGGAAATGATAAAGAAATGGGAAAAAGGAATCTAAAGCTACATGGATAAGAAAAACTACTAAAAAAGCTCCTACATTTGATATCCTAAAGGAAAATAAAGTATTCATGGAGGTGAGCTGAAGCTTTATGGATGATGGGGATTTGACCTCTACCGCGCAGCCAACACAAAAGAATAATTGTGAGATAGTACCAGTCACGACACAAGATGTGGATCCAGATATCTTGAAGCCTTTTCTGCTAACTTGCATGAAGTTTTTGAGAAATCAAAAGGTCGTAGAGGGACTGCAGGAATTGATAGACTTTGTGCTTCTAAAGAGGTACAACAGAGTGAGATGCATGCAATAAATAATCTACATAGACACAAGAAGCAGATTGGAAAGGAAATGAGGCTTACAACGTAAATATGAGAATACGAAATGGATCAAGTTATCTTGGATCTAGGATCTAATGCCAATGTCTTACTAAATCAAACTTGGGAATTAATGGCTAAGCCGAAGCTGCAATGGTCAACTATCTAGCGGAAGATGGTAAATCAACAGTAGATTGTCCCTCTAGGAAGATTGTCAGGTATCATAGTAGACATTGATGGAGTGTGCACTGCCACTGACTTTGAAGTGATTGAGATTGTGGATGAAATTAATCCCTACCCCGCATTGCTTAGATTAGATTGGGAATTTGCTAACATGGCTATAATTAACTTGAATAAAAGGAAAATGATATTTGAAAGCAATAATATGAGAGTTATTATTCCTTTAGATCCATCGGATGGAGCGAGGTATATTGAACCTGTCAAAGAAGAGTACAACACAGATGAGATCAACAACATTTATCAAATAACAACAAACTACAAAGAATGGATTCACCCTACTACAGATGGAAAACTGACATGGGAAAAAGATAGTTCCTCCACTTCAGATTCATAAGGGAAATTGGAAAACTAGAAGAACAGGTTGCATGAAGTATCTATAAGGCGATGTGCAAGTATCACTAAAGTAGTTTGTTATATGACAGCTGAGGTATGTGATTTACCTTTGTATGATGGTTTGGGTAATATAAATACTTTCTTTAGAGATTATGAAAGATAGGTACCAGAATGTCAGAGATTGTTAGCTCTGGATCAAGCAATGAGGGCTACTTCTGCTAGATTGTGGGGTACTCATAAGAAGAATATAGAAGGTTGACAACAATGTAGAATATTGATGTAGGTAAGGTTTGGTCAAGTAGAAACATAGCTCGTAGATAAGTATGATGGATAGACTGATCCTAGAGACCACATATAGTTCTGTATGACAGCTTCGGGAGAAATTCCGTGAGGAGAATGGGTGAATGGCTTCATCCATACCCTAGAAACAATTCCTTAGAATTGGTATTTGGAAAGAGAGCTTCAACATGGTACTACTAGCTAGGTAGAAGTGGTTGATGGATTTATAATGACATTCAGATTTGAATATGATTGTCCACATATAGATGTAGCTTTGAATATAGTTAAGAAGAAGATTTTTGAGAATGAATTCCTAGTTATCTAGCGACTTGATTTGGCTATGTAGATACGTAATGTAATGGAATGCTATAATCTCACTGCAGAAGAGGATGAAGATCCTTGTAATTTGACATCAAAGAATTAGATGGTCATCACAAAGTAAATGGACCTGAGATAGAGATGTCTAATATAACAAAGCCATTGAAGAAGAAGAAGGTAAATATAGGGTCAGAGGTTGAACCAAAGTGTGCAACAATAGGAGATTACAAGGATGAGGACACAATCAGCAAGATAAAAAATCTCTTGCATGAATATCAAGAGTTGTTCCCCACTAATTTTTCAGATATGAAGGACATAGTAGGAGATTTGAGACTTACGAGGATTCCTCTAAAGCCTAATGTGAAGTTTGACACGCAAAGACCTTATAGGCTGAATCCAAAATACAAGGAGAAGGTGAAAGAAGAATTAGACAAAATGTTAATAGTTGGGATAATCAAACCTGTCGAAGAGTATGAATGGGTAAGTCCCATGGTGGTTCAAGAAAAGGGAAAATCAGAATTTGTGTTGACTTAAAGAAATTAAATGATGCATGCCTGGATGACCCCTTACCTACACCATTTATATATGAAGTATTGGACAATGTAGGAGGACAAAAGGCCTATTATTTCACAAATGGATTTTCAGGATACCATCATATTAGAGTTGCACCAAAATATAGACATAAGACAACTTTTTCTATAGAGTGGGGATCTTATCAGTACACGGTGATGCCTTTTGGATTGAATAATCTGCCTACTATATTTTCCAGAGTTGTAGTTGCAGGCTTTAAAGAATATATGCACATGTTTATGGAGTTATACTTCAACGATTGGATAGCCTTTGGGCTATTAAAGAAGCATGTGGCAAGCTTAAGGTTGATGTTGGATACATGTAGGAAGTGTAGAAATTCCCATTGTAGATCAACAGAGTATGAAATATACTAAAACACAATACAAGATCTACTTCTACAACACTTTGCGGAAGCTTAATTGAATTGAGCAAGATCAAGAGAACACATATAATTGAGAATGAGAAATAAATCACACATAACATAGAAGAAATAACTCGGGGAAAGCCTCATCCTAAAACCCTAATCTCTGTATTATCATACAAGTGGAAATCTTGTTCAAGTTACAAAAAGAATCAGCTCTCAAGCTATCCTGCACTCTCTGCAATCAAATAATGCTGCTCATAGACAGCCAAAGGTTCTCACAACCTTCTCCTCTGCCCTCCAAGCCTCCTATTTCCTTGTGCAGTTTTCCTTAGGGTCCAGTGTTGCCCCTTGTGTGAATTGGCATCTTCACACACTCACTAATCTCTGATCTAATTGTGTAATCTTGAAGGAGATAAATCCTTCTGCATAGATGAGTTTCCTTTATAGGAAAAATTCATCCAACTTATAGTACATTGTCCCTCCTCTGATCTCAACTGGGTCTCTAACAGAACTAACATGCATGAGTTATTTATGAGAGAATATTCAATTATTTGAATAGCGGCAGTTACATACATGCAAGCATTAACTAACTAAACTCACAATTAATTCAACAAATTGTTTTAATTAATCTAACTGGACTTGACTCAGTTAACTGGGCCAACTAATTACAACTCAATATTACAACTCATCCTTATCTCTTTAACTAATGGATAAATTCCTCAATTAATGGAGAAACTATTGCATGTCCCCACATAGACTTCATGTTTGATTATCCTTAACTAATTAACTCAAGATGAATTAATTAATTAATTTACAAACAACTGCTAAGATCAAATTCGAATTTTACTTCACTATTTTAGTTCAAGGACTAACTAAAATAGGAATCTATCCCGAACTACTATTTTTGGCAATTCTATTTATAGCACTTCCATTTTTCATTCCTTGTTGCTATGTCCAACATTGGTACCTGAACTACTATTTATAGCAATGCTATTTTTAGCACTTCTATTTTTAGCATTTCTTGTTTCCATTTTCAACACTCCCTCTCAACAAGAAAGGAATTCAACTCGAACCCAATCCTGAACCTTTGGAATGTTCTGCATGCAACATTTCTCCTAAGTGTTATTGCTCCAGCAACTCTAGAAACAAAAAAAACTCCCAACTGACCTCTCTATTGGGCTAGAAACACCCTCTAATGCTGAAGCTCCCTCTGCCGCTGACAAGTGCTCCCTCTCTGACCTCTAAGCTGCTGCAACACTCCATGCATCTCGCACCATTTCACACCTCTTTGTGCCATCTTGCACTGCTGCAACACTTTTGTGCCTCTCGCATTGTTGTAGCCTACTAGCTCTACACTATCTTGGGATTCCTACACTATAGCTCTCTCTGTCGCTCCATCCGCATCTGTCTCTACCCACTTAGTGAGCCCTGCTACTCCTCATCAGGGCTCCCGTAGCAAGTTCTAGTCAAAGAGGTTGGGTACCTCAATGATCCTACCCCTATTCCAACCTTCTTAGGACTATCACTCCACATCGCCCCACCTCCTACTTGGAGGTATGGATGCATGTGATCCCTCTGCCCACCTGGCTCAAAATTTCCCCCTACTGGAGGTCTATGCATGAGTAAATATCTCTACTCAATCTCCTCTCGGCTTCTCTAGTTGTGGCTGCTCCACAACCTCCTGAAGCTGCTTCACCAATTGTGGCTCCTCCATAATTGTCTGAGACTTCTCCTATGGCTGAATGCTGAGAGGCAATGTACTCTCCCTCTCAACCACCAAGTCTCCATCACTTTCCTTGCTCCTCAAGGCTTCGCATGCATCTTGAAACTCAAGGGAATACAGGTTCTTGACTCATTAACCAATCTACTTCACCTGTCTCATGGTGATGTGTCAAAGGAAAACCTTTCCCTTATTGAATACTACATCATAGCCCTTGTCTTCCAGACTGGATGTACTGAAAGAGAAGATGGTAACTGCACCTATTCTAGTTTCCCGGAATGGAAGAAGGAGTTCCATGTGCCTGTTGATGCATCTTGCATAGTGTTGGGTGTAGTATTAGCACAGCCAAGAGCATGAGAAATTGATCATCCCATAGAATTTGCAAGTAGAAAACTATCCAAGGTGGAAAAGAACTATAGGATGACAGAAAGAGAGGGATTAGTTATGGTGTATGCAATACAGAAGTTCAGGCACTACTTGTTGGGAGCACATTTTAGAATGTTCACTGATCACTCCAGCGCTAAATTATTTGGTGGATAAGCCTATTTTAGGAGGAAATATTTGTCGATGGTTGTTATTATTCCAAGAGTATGACTTTGAGGTTATAGTGAAGCCAGGAAAATTGATTGTCGAGCCTAATCATCTATCAAGAATAGATACAGGAGAAGAACCCACAAATATTGAAGATAATCTGCTCGATGCACAACTATTTGTAATCAGAGTCGTAGATGATCACTTCATGGATATTATTTAGTTTATGGTGACATGGATGGTGCTCAAAAAGTATTCTATGAAGCAAAAGAAGGAGTTGGTGGTCGAGCAACTGATTTCTCATTGATTGCTGGACACTTATACAAAATGGGACCAGATGAAGTACCGCGTAGATATGTCCCTAAACATGAACAACAGAGTATTTTGACAGAAGCTCATGGAGGATTCGTAGGTGGTCATTATGCAGGAAAATCCACTATGTAGAAAACCTTAAGAGTTAGGCTATGGTGGCCCATAGCACATAAGGATGCAAAATAATTTTTTCAAGCATGTAATGTATGTCAAAGAACATGAAGGCCATCTAGAAGAGATGAGATGCCGCTAGTACCATAGGTAACCTTGCAAGCATTTGAAAAATGGGCTATTGACTTTGTTGGACCTATCAGTTTGCCAGGAAAGAATACTGGTGAGAGGTATATAATCACTGTAATTGATTATCTAACAAGATGGGCTAAGGCAAAACCAATGAAGGATCGCATGCAGAAACTACTGTGAATTTCATATTTGAATATATATTGTCCATGTTTGGCTACCTGAAGATCTTGATGAGTGACTAAGCCACACATTTTTTAAATAAGACCATTGAAGCACTAACTGGGGAATTTCATGTTTACCACCAAAAGATCACTCGTTATCATCCTCAGGCAAATGGAACAATGGAAGCTTTTAATAAGATTATGGAGAATGCATTGACCAAGGTATGCAATGTGAACAAGGATGATTGGGATTTAAGGATTCTAGTGGTATTGTGGGCATATAGAATAACATGCAAGAAATTGACAGGGCAGACATCGTTTAGGTTGGTATATGGACAAGAGGCAGTTATGCCTATGGAATACATTGTGCCAAGTTTGAGAATTGTAGTTGTCATAGAAATGGTAGACCATGACATTATTAAGGAAAGGATGTCACAGATACTAGCTCTAAAAGAATACAAGTTCATAGCAGGGTTCCATAAACATGTACATAAAGTAAGGGAGAAAGCATGGCATGACAGAAATATCAAGAAGAAGACATTCCGGGAAGGAAATATTGTATTATTATATGACAACAAATTCTCTAAGTTCCTGGGGAAATTTAAAACACATTGGTTAGGACCATATATCATCAAGCACATCTCTAATGGTGGTGCAGTTCAGCTCGCGAAGTTGAAAGATTAGTTGATTCCGAGACAAGTGAATGGTAGCAAGTTGACGATATACAAGAATAATTATGTCCTTGGAGCTTCACACTAAAAAATGAAGGGAAGGAAGTAGTTGAAAGTGGACGCAGTACTACAAACTACTCTGTAGAAAGGGACTTCACCGAAGGAAGATTATTACGCGATACTCAGTAATATAACGAAGTCCAAAGGAACTATGACAAAAAAAAATGTGATGTGACACGAGGGAAGGGTCGTCGAAGTTGGCCAGAAATATGAATGCTGGAAGGAAAAAGTTGTCATTAAAAGTAAATTATCATTAAGGGGCACGGGAGAAGAGAATTTATGAAGCACGACTAGTTGTATCTAGCCCCATACATGCATTAAATGAGAAAATATTGAACCAATCATGGGGTTAGGAATTCAATTTTTTTATAAAAATCATATCCCGTGCCACATTTTACACTTTGTTGTCTAGAGAATTTAAGAAGTTGCATCTAAGTGTGAAGAGAAGAAAGCTATTGTATGTTTGAGAGGAATTTTGAGGAACTTGTTAGAATATTTTCAAAGATAGGATTAGCGAGTATCATGGAGGCACAAATAACGAATGTACCCATGTCCCCAAGGTGCATGAGTTTGTTGAGAAAGAAGGTACCCAAAAAACCACAAGCACAAAAGAAATAGGAGAAGAGACCAACTAAGATTATTGGGGCAGAACTAAGAACATCCCCGAGGAATAAAACACAGAAGGAAGTGTGCATGAAGAAAAAAGAAGATAAAGGGAAGAAGCCTATGCAGAAAGGAAAGAATTCGATGCACCATAAGGCACCTCAATAGATCAATGATAGTGAAGAGGAGGTTGAATTTCACTAGATGGAGATAGGGGATGAAGAGATTCCCACTGTGCTCCTACCTTACATGCCACCAAGAAAACCGAAAGCCAAGTTGGTTAAGGAACCCAAGGAGGGAAATTTTGCATGTACACTCCATTACTATTGGAGGAAGGGTCGTTTGATGGCGAAGTGTTGGGGAAGATCCCACAGCTGAGGATGGAAGACTAGGACTTTAACGATTGGATAAAATACCTGGAATTTGAACCAATTAGATATCTAAAGTAGGTTTGATACCCAGAAAGTGGAGTCACGAGGTTGGAGCCATACCAGTGGGTTGTAGGATTGTAGAGAGTGGGCCTCTTGAATATGATGAATGTGCCACACTTTGGTTGAAGCACATCTAATACAGTCTATGCGCGACAACTCCTTGCACTGGTACATGATGGATGCATCTTGATAGGGATAAGGATCCTAATCAATGAGATGTTAAGCCAAAGAATCACAGCATTGCCTCATCAAGGAAAAGACCCTGCAGAAGAATTTGTGGGAAAAAATAAGGACAAGGAGATAGCACAAATAATGAAAGAAAAATTTGGACTAGTGAAGAAGTCGCGGGGATATGATATCAATTACATCGATGACCAAGGAGTGTGTTTCACCACGCACATCTTGACAGGTAAGATAATGAGGAAGTGTAGGGCCAATGAGGTGCCTCTAGTTGTAGTATCTTTGGCTGTGTAGTGCAACAGAGTGGTCCAGTTTAACTAGGTTTCCTATCTGTGCAAGGAATTTTTGATAGATTACAAGGAAGCAAAGGAAGAGGAGAAGGCATTCCACTACACTTGGTTGATAATCCTCATCATGCTAGTTGTGTGGAAAGAACCAGAAGACTTGCATTTTACATCTATCGAGGTGGATGTTTGTGAGGCAAAGGTATGCTACCTCTAGTTTACTAAGGAGCCGACCCGTGCAATAGAGAATAGGATTTTCTTTGTGGTAATGTCGATGGATCTACACATGGGGATGAATCAACATCCAAGGTTGTCACCTAGTTTATATAAGAAGTATGTCACATTGTGAACTTCAAAGCAGACTTCCACAAAGCCTATGTGAAGGCAATGAATTACCCGACTAGGACATGGCACCCATTGTCATACTTAGTAACTGAATATGATTTTCTCACAATAGTACAACGCTGTCCGGAAGAATGGACGACTCCACCCAGTGGAGCAGTTGGAACAAAGAAGGGTACCCCACAGGATGCAGGTAAAGTGGAAAGGATGCAAAGATAGAAATAGAAGAAATAGTGTAGGAGCATGAGGAACCCCTCAGGGATGCAGGATTATCAGAGGAGTCACATTTTATTCTCAAAAGGAGAGTACCACCAACTACGGTGGGCATGAGGAAAAAGCAGAAAGCAGATAAGTCCAAGGACATAGAAGAACTTTTCCTCATTGATGGGGATATCGATGAGATCAGAGAAAAGGTCTAGGAGATCATAGCGGAGACATGAGACAGAATTGACAATCACTATAGAACATACTTGGCTGAGGTACAGTAGGGCATCGTGGAGCTGAAGGCATTGCTGCAAACATCAAAACAACCAGAACAAATAACTCAGCCATTGCAGGTAGAGCGAAGAATAGAGACATAGCTCAACATTAGAATTTTGCAGGTGCCAGCTGGGGGAATACAGTTCTACACACTGGGGGGAAAAGAATGAGCCAAAGGATGGAAGATCGTCAACTTGAATATTATTGTGCTGCCCATACAGGTGTTGCACGAACTCCATCAAAGTTTAACAACTAGGTTGCGGGAGTGGGAATAGCAAACCTCGACATTGATGATGTAGGTGGGAAAGGAGAAAGTTGCACTGAAGAAGGAGTTGGAGTAGGTGGCTAAGGAAAGAGATGATGCATGGCAGTGATGACTGAAGTTGGAAAAATCCATCGAAGATACTTGTAGCATGGTCCCAGATGTTAAGGTTAATGAGGAGGAACCACCAGCAGAAAAGGTCATGAAGCTCGCCCTTGCGATCAAGGAATCCAAGAATACACTGGAAAAGATCAAATTCGAGTATGAAGTGCAGATATTAAAGTTGCAAATAAGCCATCATAAGTATGGGAGTAGAGGTAGAAAGACTTAAAAGAAGCATTGAAATGCATCTCCAACACAGTGGAGGACTGTGGGAAATTATTGGATGACATGATGCAAATTTGGACCTCACTGCAAGAGGATCCAAACATCCAGAAGATCGAGGAGGAAGTACAGGTTAAGTAGAAGTAGTGCGATGATATCTTGGCATCTGTGGAGACCCTATTAGTCTTGCACAGACTCGCTAGTATTACTGAAGGAAAGAACCTACAAAAGCATATAAATGATCTTCGGAGGAAGGAGAAAATTTTGCAGGAGAGAACTTAGCCATGGAAAGATGAAACCCTGCAACTTTCTCAGGAAATGGATGAAACACTCAAAAAGTTGAAGAAAAGGGAGACCAAAATACTACAAAAGATTGTTGGCTCAATCACATGCGCATTTTTGGAGGAGGTGCACCGAGAGAAGAAACAAATGGCAGAAATAGTCCATTAGTACAATGTAGTCTACAATGGAATTACAGCAAAAATCAAGGGAATCGTAGTTGAGTGACTCGAGATGAGTCTTGGGTGAGTGTTGGGGGGCCGTTGAGCACAACCCAACTTGGTCCAAGTTTTGGTCAAAGACTCTGCATTTTGAGGAGAGGAGCACATGGAGCTGGAGAAGTTCTACTCATCACACAATGTTTAGGGGCTTTGGCGTGGGTCAAAAGTCCCTTATTTTGTAACGGGTATCGAGTATTAGTCCATTATTTTATCGGATCCATGGTATGTGGACCATGGTCTTGTAGTAAGGAAAACTATATAAAGAAGATGTAATAATTTGTCGAAGATAGCTAAGAATAGATAGAATTCATAGATTGATCATATTTTCTCTCTTGGGTATGTATTTTTGGGAAGGCTCCACAGCTGAGTGCACGGAGGCCTTAGAAGAGTCTGCAGCTAAGTGCACAAACCGCTTGCAGTTGGGTGTGCAGGTCATAGGAGTGTATGTATTGAAGATCCTTATTAATAAGCAAGAATTTTTGGTGAAGTATTGTGCATATTTTTTTTTTCATCATATTTTGTTATAAATATCATTATGCATGCTTTTTACTGAATTATGTGAAAGAATACATATTATGATGTTATTTGTTATGTTTATGTGTTGAAAACCAATCTGTGAAGTTAATCATCAGTGCGAAGTTATTCATATGTGTGAAGTTGTAGATAGATATAAGACATAAGTAAACACATGGGTGCCACAACACAGATATCCCTCTAGTTGTAGAAACCTGGTTTTGCAACCTCCCATAACTACTTCGAGTGAGACTTTGATTTGCTTGTAGGTCATTTCCAAAAGGGACAATGGTTGAGGTTTTTGTTGGTGCGCAGTACACTCTGAACCTAGGTCAAGCCCCCTTAAACCAGCATGGTGCATGCAATCAGAAGAAGGCCCAAAAATAAACCATTCCTTAATTATAAAAATCACTGATTTTAATCATTTGAATTGCATTTAAAAGAAGGAATGAAAGCAAAATTTTAATCATTGTTTTGGTGAGCACGAATTGGTGAGACCAAGCAATATGAAGCACAAGTTTGTGTGTGGAGCTTGTGAGAGAAATGTGTGCCAAGAGAAGCTTGTGCACAAGTTCGTAGTGAGATAGATAGAGATAGTGCATGGTTTTTCAGGCTTGAGAAAAGCATTGTAATATTCTCATATTTTCTAATTAATGCAATATACAAATAGTGTGGTTTTTAGCTATGGCTTTCCCCAGAAAATTATTGTGTTATGTTTTATTGAATTCTTTCTCTTATATGCTTTGTGATTTCATTGATCGTTTATTATTTCCACTACTGAGTAGAGTAGATTCAAGTTTATTGTTTTAGCATATTACAATTAGCAGTTTGAATCTACAAGAAATTTTTACATGGTAGCAAAGCTGAAATCATTATAGAAGAGGAGAATACGTGTTTGTCTTTTGCAGGAGAAATCAAATTTGCAATATCACACTTCAAAGCCAGCAAGATGTCATTCTACGCATTGAGACTCAAATATGACCTTGAGGGTAGTTTGAACTATATTGCTTGAAAGGAAAGGATGGAGGTAGTGTTGGAAGACAACGGGATTAAGGAATTCATAGACAAAGATATTCCTAGGCCATTTGACGTTCAGGATCTGGCAGAGTGGAGAAAGTGTGTGGTAAAGGCAAGAAGGATTTTCCTAGAATGAGTTTGAGATCATATTGTCTTGAACCTCCATGGTAAGGAAACTACATTTGCAATGTAGAATGCCTTAAAAGACCCATTTCAAAACAACAGTGACCACAGGAAGTTGGAACTGAAGGACAAGCTCAGAAATATCAAGATGGAGAAGGGTGACACAATACCGAAGTACTTGACCAAGTTCACCCAATGTCGGGATTAGATTGGAAGTGTCGATGTTATAGTCGTTGAATATTGTATGGTGAGCCTAGAATTTCTAGGACTTACCAGGAGCTACACAACTATGAGGACTCATTTATTGGGAGGGAGAAGCTACCAAAGTGGGAGTGATTGTGGTCCAACTTGGTACAAGAAGAGATTCAGTGGAACACCAGAGATGGGACCTCATCTAAAGAAGTGGAAGAGGAATTTGCGTTAGTCAGCAAAGAAAACAAATCCAAGCAAAAGTAGTCCCAAGACGAGGAGGGTGGAAAGAAGAAGGACTTGTCGAACATCAAGT
Organism: Pinus taeda; assembly: GCA_000404065.3. Classification (NCBI taxonomy): domain Eukaryota; kingdom Viridiplantae; phylum Streptophyta; class Pinopsida; order Pinales; family Pinaceae; genus Pinus; species Pinus taeda. Next base: position 78,274 of record APFE030130774.1, read on the forward strand.
GTTTTCATTGTCACGAGTTTGATCACTATGCCACAAAATGTCTACATAAGAAAGAAATCATGAAGGAGCATGAAGTAGCAGTGGTAGATGAATATCTAACTTCAAAATTTGAACTTGATTTCACTCTCATTTCATGCATGGAAAGCATTGTAATGGGAAGCATTTGGTATCTCGATAGCGGTGCCTCATTCCATATGACGAGGAATATATATCTCTTCAATGACTTGGAGGACAAAGACCTCAAGCATAACATAGAGTTTGGAGATGATGAGAGGTATAGCATGACCGAAATCAGTACTATTACTTTTCAAAGGGAGTTTGGCTCCCCTCTCAGACTCACAAATGTGATGTATGTTCCAGGACTAAAGAAGAATCTTGTTTTTGTCACGGTATTGGAAGACTATGGCTACAATGTGCTTTTTAGCAAAGGAAAGGTTTTCCTTAGACACATCACCACAGGACAAGTGAAACAAATCGGTGTGTGAATCAAGAACCTGTATGCACTTGAGGTACAAGATGCATGAAAAGCCTTGAGGAGCAAAGAAAATGTTAGATACTTGGTGGTTGAGAGGGAGCATGACTTACCTCTCAACATGCAGCCTCAAAAACATCCTCAACAAGTTGTGGAGCAACCACAATAGGAGAAGCGGAGAGGAGACCAAGTGGAGACATTCACTCAAGCATATACGTCCAGTATGGGGAAATTTTGAGCCAAGTGGGAAGAGGGAGCACATGAAGCCATACCTTCAAGTGAGAAGTGAGACAATGTGAAGAAATAGTCCCAAGACTTGCGAAAATTTAAGCAGGATCCATTGAGGTGTTTTTTTGTCTCATGGATCATTACCTTGTCACGGGGTCCACAATATTTAGTAGCGGGAGGATCAGTGTCAATCAAATACTGAGGAGTGTAGAGAATATTTGATAGCAGATCAGGAGGATCAGTGTCAATCAGATACTAAGGAGTGTAAAGCAGATTTGACAACAGAGCAGGAGGCTCAATAGAAAATTTAGCAACAACATAGTTTTCCCAGTAGACAATTGCAAACACAGTAGATTGAGTTTATTTTGTTTGGATGCTTTTTTGGGTTGCAGATGTTGCAATAGAAACATAAACAGTGACAAGTGTTGCAAGCAAAACATTCCAAAGGTATCACATCAGCATAGAGTTGAATTCCTTTCTTGTTGAGAAGGAGTGTTGAAAATAGCAACAAGAAATGTTAAAAATAACATCAAGAAAATCCTAATTTAATTTGTCCTTGAATAATGCATCAAGCATTGATCTAGAGGGCCAACAAGAAGAGACTAGTAGAAAAAATGAAGCGTTGGAAAGGTCGAAAGAGAAATGCAAGATAGTGGCCCTAGAAGTTGAAATTGAAAGGCTCACAACTAAAAATAAAGACCAAAGAAAGTTACTGCAAATTTTTGAAGAAAGGAGTGTGCCTATAAAGAAGAAATTTATGTTTTGAAAACCCAATTGCAAAAGGCAAGGAGAACTGAAGAGGAATCAAGCAATCAGATGAAGGAGGTCAAGGAAAAATGTCAAGCATTGAGAGTTGAAGCAGATTTTTCAAGAGAAGAGTTAAAAAGGAGCAGATCTAATGCAAAATCATCTATAATAAAATCTGAAAATCATAGTAGAATCATGAATAAGGAGAACCATCAGAAAAACCAACATCCAATAAAGGAGAAAAATAACATGTCAAATAAGAATTATTCTTTAAGAAGGTCATTCACACCATTGGGAAATATTAGATGTTTTAACTGTAAAAATATAGACATATTGCAGTGGATTATAGAATGAAAGAGATAGAGTCCTCTCAACAAAAGGAGCAACCAAAGGAGAAACATCCTTAAAAAAACATGCAAGGAAGAATGCCTTCACTATGAAGATATTCAATAGTCATGTATAATAGTCCCTTTTATAGTTATTGTTTCTCATGCAATGATTTTGGCCATAGGACTATTTCCTGCAAGGCACATGCAAAGAATAGAAAACAAATCAGTTGAAATTACAAGCTTATTTCTCAGTTTTTTGGTCACATAAGGTGTTATGTGTGTGAAAATATTAGTCACAAAGTGAAATATTGCAAGTTTCTCATGTGTTATAGGTTATTCAATCAAAGAGAGAAGATAATGCAAGGCCATCCACACAAGAAGAAATAAGGTAATTTGTATGTCAAGGATCAACCTAAAGTATGAAGGAGAAAGGAGCAACACGAATCTCTCACCAAAAACCAAGGCATGCATGGTCTTATAGAGAGCATATGGCTGCATATTGAGTTACATGTAGCCCATTGGAGGTGCAACCATATTAGAGAGATTAGATGAAGAAAAATTTGCATGTTAGGAAGGTGATGCCTAAATTCAAGGGAGTTCATGAGGTTTCAAGTATTGTTTCTATTTCATATTTTATCCTTATTTCAGTTTGTCAACAATTGGATCAACCACACATATATTTGTTGATAGCTTGGGAGAAATTGTATGTTGATTTTTATGGTACTTCTAAAGACATGGAAACCATGTATTTGAACTAATGTATGCTACAATAATTTATGCTACTAATGATGGATCTTCTTAGAGTGTTGTGATAAGGATTTAGAGTGTGAAATCCTCAAAGAGAAGGATGCAAAGGAGTGAAGAAATATCATATATTTAGGGGGATAATTTTTCCTTCCAATGGTCCAACATGCTGATGGCATTGTGCTCATTGTGGAGGAGCTAGTTATGCACTTATCGGGTCATATGCACTTGCTCTATATTGTTGAGGATATTTTTCATGGCTAAGTCATGATTAGTTTATGGGCTTGTGTGAGTTGGATTAGAGGTATATTGTTGTTGATGAATGGAGAGAATTTGTTGTTGCATAAGTATTTTCAAATCGTGTGTCATTGTTGGTGTTTCTTAGTGCTTCTTGGATACATTTCTCATGCATCCACACATTGATGATGTTGGAGAGATTGTTGTTACATTGTTTTGTCTGCTATAAATGATGCTTTTGTTGCTTGTTGATTTGTTGTCCCAAGCTAGAGTTGATGCTACATGAGTATGGTTATTGATTTTTGTGTCCCTTTGATGATATATTGTCCACGGATGATGAGGTTGTATATGTTGTTATTTATTTGTCATGCCAATTATGTTTTTGTTTTTGTATGACTATGATGCATATGCATATGTGTAGCATGGTGGTTTTTTGTGGTTATCATGGTTTTGTTAATCAATTCTTATTTGTTGTTGAATTTATTTATTATGGATGAGATGTTGAGAGTAGCCATGTACTATCCTATGCCATGTATAGTACCCTTATTGTTGTTGTTTCATAGAGCACATATCATTACTCATGGATGTCATGTATTCGATGCATATTGTTGTATTAGGCTTGCATAAAGGAGAGCAAACTTGTGTGCAATTGTAAAAGCTATGCATCGTTATTTTTTTATCTTGTTGGTGTACTTCTCATGGACAAATCCATGGTGTCTAGCATGTATTGTAAAAAATTTCAAATCAGCTATGTATGGGCTAAGGGTGTCAAAGTCATGTCTTATTTTATATATCATTAACGTAGCCCTATTACATTGGGTGAATGATGTAAACTTGGGTCCATACAGTCATTGGTTGGTGGTAGGTATGCATATAGTGGAGTCACATGCCAATCTATGTACTTATCATAGCCACGTATTTTCTCCATGAAGCTTTGTACATGTATGAAACTTCATTGTATATCATTTCCCAAAGTCAGTTGGAGTCCTAGTCCATGTGGAGTAGTCTCTTGCACTTGCCGAGGAGGCTTATTGGAGAGAAGCAGAAATGTTGCTACAACAACAAAGAGAGTTTGTTTGCAGCTCCACTAAATGATTAGGGGGAGCATGGTCAACATGAGAGGATGCACGATATTGGCTAGAGACATGTTGACAACTGATTCATTGGTTCACATGCTTATCTTACATGAGACACATCCTTGGTTCATTGGTTTGTATTGACTTTGTATTGGCATGGTGTTGAGATTTATAGGGGCATTACTTCTCTCATTCCTCACAGTGTTGGCATTAGTGTTAGCATTGCCCTTTTCCGTTGATGTCAAAGGGGGAAAGAGATTGGAGAGAGCACAAAGAGTGAAGTGATATCATATCAACCTCGGAGTTATGGAAATTAGGTTGAGGTTGAAATCAACGCCAAGGGGGAGCATGTTGAAATTATAGTGTCAACATTGATTTCCATAGGCTCATAGCATTGTTTGTTTAACATTGATTTCAATATGATGATGGTGGCCCTCATGATTTTTGGTCAGCCATAGATGAATTATCAATTACATATTGATCTATACAGAGGTGTTTAGGCCAAGTAGGATTTCATGATCCTTACTTGATGTAGTTGTGTTTGACATGTTAATCCTCCTTTGAAGAACTTCCCGATGATGCAAAAGAGTTGCAAGATGTTTGGCAATGTCTTAAGAGCGTATATTCATGTCCTGAAGCTAAGCTATAATTTTGGTGGAAGGTGTGTCCACCTGAGGACTCAGTTGAGGAGTTGATCATATTGGCTCGAGGTCAACAAGATTGGTGGTTCTTTCCATGTTTATTAGTGACTTGATATGGTTTACAGAGGTCCTGCGAGATTAGGAGGTGATTGAATACTTGCTTGCACAAGTTCTAGAAGTTTGGTGGAAAGAGGAGAAGGTCTTGCCTAAATTAAGTTATAGCTATTGGGAGTTAGACCTGCACAAAGAATTTTTAGGCTATCAACCGCTAGGAAGGTAGCGAATATAACCTTTGGAATCTAGTAGTCATCCTAGTGGTTATGCCTGTAGGTGAATTTTCTCTGGATTATGAGTGCACTTCGGGTGTTTTATTGGCTTTTTCTGATGTTTTTTGTTCAATACTTTTGTTAAAAAGGTCGGGAAAGTTTAATAAAATTCTAGAAGGTGGTTAAGGTGGAAGATATCCCTCATTCAATGAATATAGTGTCATATTGAGTTAAGAAGGAGAAATATCAAAACACCGGATCAATCTAGAGCATGTGAAAAAAGATGATTAGCTCTCCATTACTTTGATTGTAATTATTGCTTTAATCATTCTAGAAAATTATATATTGGATATTTCTTTGAGGTGTTTTTGTTGGTTGAGTGAGTGAGTGGGAAGAGCAAAGCATGCAAGTGGAGCAGACTGTACAAATTTTCTGAAGACTTGCAAAGATAGATCAGATAATGCATAATGTAAAAGAAGCATGTTTGGGGCTTCATCTTATGTAGAGATTGAGGAGATGGAGTAATAGATGATTAAGGATCATTTTGTGCATGGTTATTGCTTGAGTATTATTCTAATTATTGTTTGTATGCAACATTTATTTTGAACAGATTTATCTATTGGAAAGAGGACTCTTTTTTATGTGTTTATCTGATTATCTTATGCAGTCACATTTGACTTGATTGATTTATCATTTTTTAGAGGAATGATATGTTGTTGTTGAGTTGTTAATTTGTTCTTGGATTCTATTTTGAAAATGAATGAAAGTGTGGCTCTATGATTTTGAGGAGGTGGTGGCCCCCGTTTAGTAGTTGTTGAACAAGATAGGAGTGGTGGATCCTTGCTAGTGGTGGTCAAAAAATTAGTATATTGAGAGTATCATCTCCATCCAATGGTTGTTGGATAGTCAAGTCGTGGATGGGCAAGGCTTACTAGGAGTGGTGGATTCTAGTAGGTGGTGGACTGGAAAGTCGTGTGAGTAGAGACTTCCTAACTGGTTGTGGCTGGTAATATTGTTCATAGGGGTAGTGGCTCATAGCTGGTGGTGGCTAGCTAAAAGATGTAAAATATTTGATTGATGATAAGAATAGAACAAGAAGCAATACAACAACAACAGGTGGTTTTCTCCCCTTGAGGGTTTCCAACAAAAATACTTGTGTCTCCTTCAACATGATTATGATGATGTTTTTCATGACTCTTATGTGTTGATTTATGTTGCATTTATCTAGTGATGTTATGATGTGTATGGTTGCTTAGTGATTTGGGAAAAAGGAAAAAAGATTTATATGTGTCATCACTATTGATTCACCAACCCCCCCACCCCCTTAGTAGTGATATACATTTCTAACAAATAACTGGAGGAATTAGCTCACAGGACCATTTTTACTTGTAGGTCCTAGTTTAGCAAATTGGGGTCTACAACCTTCCAAAAACAATTTGAGGCATTAAACAATTTTATTTTTTTGTGGGGAAGGGAGGGATGCGGGGAAAGAACGGGGTAAAACTTTATTTCTTAAGTATTGCATCCCATAAATTATTCTACACTCAAGTACCTTTCCAACGGTGTAAGAAAGACCTCAAACAAATTCTATATGCAAAAGTTATGCCACTCATAGTTGAACTTCCTATTTTGACCACCATGATTTGAAAGGATGTCATGTTAGACCCATTATTCATGGGAAATGGGTTATCCACATGACCATTATGAAGAATATTCTAGAATATTTTATATTTTAACACCAATTAAAAGTTGAAGGAGTCATACTTATCCATTAATAGGCTATCGAGCCATGTTATAATGGGGCCACTAGAAGGAATAGGTGTTCCATTCTATTCAAGTGCATTTTGTTCCATAGATGAGAGAAGTAGTTGAGATTGGATAGAAAGAGATGAGAGAGAAAATAGAGAGGGTTTGTCTATTGTAGCATCCTACAAGTCATAGGTCTCACTCCTATGTACTTGCATCCATTTCCATTCAAAGAGAGAGAGCAATGTATCCTCACCTTCCAATTGGAGTTTCTCTCGTAAGGGTTTCCTAAATCATATCTTGTGTTCATTGTGATTTCTGATTTTTATTTAATTGTTTTGTATTTTCCATAATTTATCTATTGTGTACATAAGCATAACATAGTAAATAACAAATCTACAAATTGAAGGGAAAAATTAACCCTCATACTGTATATTTTGTATTTTAAGTATAATTTTATCATATCTTTTGTGATGAATTGTCTAGATGAATATCCACAACAATTTATGAATCAACATAAGGAATGGTTATTATATTCTCCACCCAACAAGAAAATTATAGAGTAATATGGCATTGAAGGAGTTCTAGTACACAAATATATACTTTTATTAGGTAGTTTGAATAATTGTAAGAATAATCCAAATTACTATTCAAAACCTTTATCAATTACAATTCTTTAATCTATGGTAAAATAAGTTCACTTGCATGAATTGATTGTATGTTTGGTTGTAATGAAAACAAAGCAATAGGAGAATTCTCACTAACAATGATCCACTAATGAAAGCAACTATCGAAAATAAAAGAGAAATAACAAAGATTTGATGAAAAAATATGAAAGTGATATATGAAAGCAACTATAAATAATTAAAAAGTGATAGTAAATATTTGATGGAAAAATATAAAAGTGATATAAAACTAAGCATTTTAAAAAATTATTCACACTAACAATAATCCACTGATGAAAGGAACTATCGAAAATAAATGAGTAATAACAAAGATTTGATGAAAAAAATATGAAAGCGATAGATGAAAGCAACTATAAATAATTAAAAAGTGATAGTACAAATTTGATGGGAAAATATAAAAGTGATATAAAACTAAGTATTTTAAATGATTAGCCCTCGAGGGTTGCTCGATTAGGGATCACCATGATATGAAGTCTTGGTGAAATATGTGGTTTGAGGTTCAAATCCCCCTAACTTGCTATGTGAGACATACATTGGGGCATGCATGAGTTCACCTAAAGGTATAATAGTCAAGGTTAATATCAACCTTATATTACAGAAATACAATCCCAACCTAGTTACCAAGTCCTTCATCTAAATGAAATATTTAAATGAAAAATAAATATGTTAAACAAAAATTAAAAAATAAACCTATAAAACTAAAAATCCAAAATGTTATAAATGCACTCATAAAAATAATAAGCTAAAAAATTATTTTAAAATTTTTAAAATATTTTAAAAATATTTTTAAAAATCAAATAAAAAAGTCATAACATCCTATTTATACAACATGCATATAATAATATCCCCACTTTGGGTGACAATAATGGGCCTCTCCAATGAAATGAGAGGTTTTCATGGCATAGCTCGCATTAATTCTTCTGCATGGGACTCTGCTATAGATTAAGAAATATGTGTTGAGGTTGGTATCATCTGTCCGGTCGCTGGTGAAACTATGGTGAAAGCAATCCGCGATGTCCATGGTTGTAGTAGTTATAATACGTACTTTGTTTAGTACGCTGATACATATAATGTAATTGGAACATAAAATGGGATAATGAATACATAGATATTCATGGAAAAGAAAGACTTTGTATGTTAGAATAATAATTTTCATATGAGAAAAAAATTGGATATTGAATATTGGTTTTTTTAATAAGATTTTCTATTTCCAAAATTATGAAAAATATGATGTTAAATTTTTATTTTTTTTAATATATGGTTTAGTAATTTATAAAATGAGATATGTATGTCAGTTGTGTTAATTGATGTAATTTATAGGAAGGAATATGTTTATATCATATGATTTTATATTAAGTATAAATAAAAAATTGTAATAGTGTATTGATTTAAATTAGATAAGTAAATGTAAGAGTTGTAATGTATTATAATTTTTGTCTTTATCGCTAATTAATTGATTAAAAGTTGTGTAAAGTGAAAATAAAACTCTACATAATGAAAATTTTCCATATAATGAAATCTCTTTGCACAAAGCTCTCCACGCAATGAAAGCTAAAGTTCTCTGCAAAAAACCCTCCACATAGTGAAATCTCTCCACACAAGATTCAACAATACTATTGAATGAAAAGAAAATTATATTAAACATTAGTTCATGCATAAGAATTTAAATTTTAATGTCTTTAAATTATTATTAGCTTTTATTATGCACCGTTAACTATGTGCAATTGATTGATTAAAGGTTGTGTGGAGTGAAGAGAAAACTCCACACTATGAAATCCCCCTACATAAAACTCTCCACACAATGAAAGCTTTTTACATAAATCTCTCCGCACAATGAAATCTCCCCACACAAAACACTATTATCATTGTTTGCAAGCATTAGTATACCACTTTTCAATGTTGAGGTATGCATCGATTAACCTCTTATGCACAATTGTCAATTGTAAATTTTTTTTGTAATTATTAATTAATTTTAATCTTTTCATTCTTATAGTGAATCAATAATACACCAATAAATACTTGTTAAATAAAACACAAATGTACCTATCATAAAGAATTACCATTCATGTTTGTCTTATAGTGATAAAACAAAATTCCCAATAGTTGAATACCATGTCCTATGGTCTTGAAGTTCTTGTTAATTAGAGATCACCACTCTCATTGTTTTAACTGTAGCGAATCATTATAATTATAAAGTAAATTTATAATAAATATTTAGTTTAAGATTGGTAGACGAGGTTATAAAAGTTAAATGAGAATGAATAGAAAATATATAAAAAATAAAATAGTTAAAATAATGGTGAAAGTAGTCTTTATTTAATCCAATTCCATGATACATTATCACCCATAAGAAGTTTATGATAATTTCTTATTGTTGTAATTTAATATATTCTTATTGTTGGAATTTAATATAGAATCATAAATTAAATGTTGATCGTATAGAAAAGTGATTGTAAAATAAAAATTATCTGTATTTAGTCGATCACGAATAATATTTTATTTGTTGGATAATATTTTATTGTGCGAGAGTGCGAGCTTCGTACAATGAGTTAAGTTTATTGTGCGGAGCTCCACCTCCTGCACAATGAGCTTTCTCCGCATTCGTCCAATATGTATTTATGTTCTAAAGATAAAACGACATCGGGGTTTTCTTGACCATTGCTTTGTTTGTCTTCCTAGAGGGAAGCTCATTGTACGAGAGTGCAAAGCTCCACACTCTCGCACAATGAGCTTCCTCTGCATATTGGGAATTGTGAACATTGGGAACCATGTGTTTTTCTAGAGAACTAATGTTGTTTCTCTACTCCAAGATATTTTCCATGCTACCGGAATAGGTAATTAACAAATTGATCCTATTTTTTTCAACCTTTAGCACAAGATGTACATAGGACTATTGATTAATGGATATATGCAGCCTTGAGCTCTTAAATGAATACATCTAACTTGTATTCTTAGTTGAGTATGTTGATTGTTTGTTTCATTCCTCCCATTGCCAAGGGATGGCATCTACTACGAAAAAAATGCTTCTAGAGGGATGTCAAAACAATTTCAATTTCATTCAAGTAGACGGTAGTTTCTTACATTACGATGGTTATAATTGTTTTGATGATTATAATAAGAGTAGCAAGTTTTTGAAATGCCACTACTACTATCGCAGCTAGAAAGCCACCATTCTTACCTACCACCCACTAGCCTTATCATGTTCTTGAATGCACAGGTAGGATCCATATGCCCTCACTAATAGTGTTGCTTGCTTGCATGTTGGTTGTGATGTTGGTGAAACTCGATTATGCATTATTTGAACTGACTATGTGTGCATTGATAGGAGTGGAATGACAGACAGATAATAGGTTGCACAATTAGTGGGTAAATATAGAAGTGAAAGGATGTTGGGTATCGATCAAGTGAGTCGGTTTTTAATACTCAACTCCATTCACTAGATTTTTACTTATTATTTACTTGTGGAATTATGCTAAGTTTTTGTGTCCTAATAAAAATGGAATACCCACTTATTTGAAAGGTGGGTGCAACACGGTGTGGGATTTACTTAGGGGTACCTAATTCTAGGATCAGGCTTTTGTCACCTGGCGCTTGTGACACACTTGCAATGAAATAGGTTCACTACTAGCCCTTACCTACAATAATTTGTCTCTATCCCCAAACATCATAAAAATTATAAGTTGTACAATGATGCAAGAGCATTAAAGCTTCCCAAAGTCATCAAGTTTTTTTTGAAGAAAAGATGCAAAACTGGTCTCAACATTAAAAAGGAATTATAATTCCTTGTTTATAAAAAATCTTAGTTTCTTTAATTATTCTAGAAAGTATGAGTTATGGTTTTAGAAAAGTTGTAGATAGAAAATATTTTGTCCATGAGGTAAAAGCTAATTTACCTTGAAAAACATGAAAGATTTAAGGAATAAATCATGAGAGCTTTATGGAATAAATCAGGGAGTGATTTATGGATGTAGGAAAAATCTACTTTTATTCTAACTTTGTATTTAATCATTGTAATCCTATAGGCAAGGCTAATGACCAAGTTCATATGGAATTAGGCCAAGAGAGAGAAATGAGTGTCTCTGAGTATTTGCATGTATAAGATTTTATGAATGAAATAGAATTTCATTGCCAATTTGTAATGTGTATGAATGAATAAAGAATTTCAGCATCTTTGTATAATATGAAATTAGTGTGAGGAAAATGTTTTGTGCATGTGTATTTGTTAGAGCTTTCTGGAAGAGAAATATATGAATTTGGAGGTTTAGCTCTTTGGAGGAGAATTTCAAAGATTGCAGCATCAAAGGTTTGAAAAATCGAATTGAGGTAAATTGCTTTATTTACAATTTATATTGATGACTATATGAATCAATTTTTTGTGCAAAAAGAACACTGAATTTCTTTGGAAGGAAATCTACTTGGATAAAAGTAGAATAGATTTGGATTTGAAAGCAATATGGAGAAGAATGTTCTTTAGATGAGGAAGAACAATGGAAGAATGAAACAACATAATTAGCAGAAGGATTGGGGGAAATTCAGCAGTAGTATGCATGTTCAAAAGAGCTCAAACAAGAGGTAATTTTGTATTTGTGTTTTTAGCTAATTTGTGAAAAGAGATTGGTTGATATCAGGTAGCAATGGTGGAAATGATTACATCAGGAGGAATATAACCAAGAATAGAGGAAGTTCTTGAAGAATTGTGGCAAAGAACCTTTACAAGTTCCAACTGAGGTTGGAAGGAGGAGGACAGGTGAACGTTCTCAAAAGAAGTGAAGATCGATAGAAGCCTAAAAGAAGGAAAGAAGCTCAAGATGTTATAAAGGAGAGAACCAAAGATACCAAAATTTCAACTTCAAATTTAGCTTGGTGAGGTATTGTAACATGTTAAGGAGTAACTTGTTATTACAGAGGCTTGGGTGCAGTCTACAAGTGGACAAGGTAGAGTTCACAAAATAAGAAGGAAGATGACTACTAATAGACATGTCATGGGTCCCAGATGCGGGTGAATAGGGGATATGGTAGTGGCACGCGCCATCACGTGGGCAGGTGGCATGCCTACGGTGACCGATGGTACAACACGCAGTAGGGTATTAACCCGCTTGAATGCAGACGGCCGACGGCATTAATGCCTGTCTACTCGGCTCGAGGGAGAAAGATGGTTTTCGATGCAGAGAAAAGTTTAAAACAGAGCAAGCTGGATCGGCAGAAGGATATGTGCGCACATTGCAGTGAGACCCTGCTCCGCTCAGACGGAAATGGGAGTGAGAATCTGAGGGGTGTTCCGCCGGTTTATGAGCCTGGTAAGCATACCACCTGCAACGGTGTGGAGCTGAGGGCGCTGGTGCTGGTTCTTGCAGCTGTAGGAGCCCAGAGTGCTTGTGTTGGGCTCCAGAGAGGAAGGAGTGCTGTAATGCCGAGGGAAAGGCCGCAAATGGGTAGCCGAAGAGGGGGAATTAGAGGCAGGGCCCTCCCGCAGCAGAACAATTATAATTCACCCTCTTCCTCCATTGAGGTAACGTCGCTGCCTCAGAGATTTCAGGGCAGCAATGAGGAGGAGGGAGGGCATAATGGCAGAAGCCCAAATTCTGAAGAAGGGCAGATGAAGCTCCCAATGCTCAGGTATCGGCTCCCCTGCCCTCAAGTTAATTCCACTTTGGTTGTTTCTATAATGATAGAGCCTGGCGTCACTCAGAACATGGAGGCCAAGTCTCTGCCGGATGGGCAGCGCTCCAGCAGAGAAGAATCTCCAATTGTGTGCCTTCCAATTGGAGCTGGAACGGGTTGGTTGGCACCTGGACGTGAACATGGGCCGGATCTTGAGAGCCCAGCAACCAATTTTGATCTGGACGCTGGCCCTTCTTCGTATGCTGGTTATTCACTTGCTGGTCCGAGCAGGCCAGCCCAAGAGGGAAGCCCAGACGTGGTCATCCAGCTTTCTGACTCCGAGGACACGCTCCATTTCGGGTGCCGAATTGAAGAGGCGCCCCAGACTACTGAAGATGATTGAACTCGCCCCGGTAATCTCTGCTATTTTTGTTGGGATTTCGTGGTATAACTCGGCTAAGTGGCGGCATTATCTCGGTCCATGTGTCGGTTGTACTGTTCAGGTGTCAATTGTAATTGTTCAGGTGTCGATTGTCTTTGTCCAGCTATATGTTTGTCTTTGTCCGGGTTAGTCCAAGGCCCTGGTGTCTGTTCAGTTAGTACATGTTATGTAATTGTGTCGGCAATGGTCAAGCAACAATTCCAATTTTGAACTTTTCAATTTTGGAACTGATAGCAGGGCAAGGCAAGGGCTGACAGGCAAAATTTCTTAGCCTTGCCCAATGTACTCTATTTCGTATCTTTGTTTTGTATGATAATAGAATTATTCATATTCAGAAAAAAAAAAAAAAAAAAAAAAAAAAAAAAAAAAAAAAAAAAAAAAAAAAAAAAAAT
>APFE030130775.1:0-34426 GCA_000404065.3 Pinus taeda
AAAAAAAAAAGGGGAGCAATAAAAAAGATCCTTGAGCGAAAACCTCTTTGAGGCGCTCAGGGCAGGTAGCAAGGGTGAAAACCTCTTTGAGGCACCCCTGCTATCCTTCAAAAAAAAAAAAAGAGAAGAAAAGAAAAAAAAAGAAAAACAATAAGCACCATAAAAGTTTTGCATGCAGATGTTCTATGGAGGAGAAGAAGCCTCTCCACTCCAAGCCGGGGGCCTTCATCATGTTGTCAAAGGATGTCATCAATGCCTCCTCCAAGAACAGCAATGTTTTTAAGGTATGTGCAATTTTTCTTTGTGATTTGGATCTTCTACAGGAAGACACAGTCTTCTACAGGAACAGACAGTCTTCCTACAGGAAAGCGCGGATCTTCTACAGGAAAGTCCCGAAACTCTACAAGAAGCTCCGTGTCCTACAGGAAACTTCCTGTAGAAGGTTGCGACGGCCGAAATGAGAGTCAATTGAAGATCTAACGACAGAGGAGTGGTTTGAATGCATGCATGCCACTGATGGCACCTCTGAACATCGCCATTATCGTCCTACACCCTCCTCGTCGCCATGCAAACCAATATACCTGCAGCAGCACAACAAGAAATCAGTGCTCACGGAGAAATAATTGTTAAAGGAAAATCAAACGCTGAGAGCCATACCACATCCGTGCTATGCATCAGAAGCGCTGGGATCGTGAAAGAAGAGCCAGGGCCGCCAACATGCAGCATGCACACAAGAAGGAAGGATTGTGACAAGACCCCTCGCGGGGATCCTGCAACAGTCCAACCTGCTCGAGTGAAGACCGTCCACAGCACCGCCATTTGAGAAGAAACAAGGGCACATAAACGAGAGCCATTCACTCCATCGCCAGCATCCTGTAACACGTCCTGAAACCACAAGCCTACAGGAACGTGCAGCCACACGCAGCAGGGCGATCCATCGTTCAAAAGCTGGAGATCATTTGCAGACGCGCACAAGTAAGTGCTCGAATCCTTCTCTCCGTCAAACTGCATGATTACTGCTTTGATTTGCTTTGCATGGCGTAAAGGTGAATGATTGAGCGGCCATAAGGCCAGTGACTAGCCACGTCGGTTAGTGAAGGGATGGTTAGAGGATGAGGTGGCAGCCACGGCAGAAGAAACAACAGCCCGCACGTGAGGATCAGTCCCGTCAACCGTGAAGAAAAGCTTAACCAAAAAGGGCGGCAGCAGATCTATGGGAATGAATGCAGTGGTAAGGGGATGTGCAGGCAAATGATGAGTGACATCACCCAACGGTCTGGCGGGGACAGCTCACCCCCGTGCCACGAGCTGCGCCGATTCAAAATCTAATCGGCTCGTTTAATTGAATATCTCCGTCAACCTCACTTCACAATGCAATTAGCTCCTCTGCTCGCCTTTGCATGTGGATACGCTGAGCTCTCGGCTACCTGAACTCTGGTAATGCACCTCTAGACCGTTGGCCAACCATCGCCCTCTCCGAAGCCTGCGCACTATCTACAGGAGTAGTTTCTACAGGAACGCAGTTTCTACAGGAAGGTGAAGTCTTCACGTAAAAAGGTGGCGGACAAGAGGTAACCCTGAAACTCCTTTCGCAATTGGTTTTCAAAGGTGGCAGGGTCATTTCTCACAGTCGGGTCATAAAAATTATTGAGTTTTGTGCCTATACTATCGCTCCTACAGGGTAGTGGTATAATTCGACTGTAGTTTGTTTGCGTGCTCTATCTATAAGACTGAATTCCCTTTATATTCACCTCCTGTGTTCCAAACCACCATGTTCATCATGCCTGGTGGGTTCATTAGACGAGAGCCCACTGATTCAGCCATATTGAGGGAAAATCAGGCAGTGGTTGACATTTTTACGCAGGTACAGTGGATGCCTTTCTGTGATAAGTTGCAGGGATATGATGAGGAAGTGGCCGAGGAATTCTTGCGGGGCCTGAGGCCAAAATCCGAAGTGCTAGCCACAGTCAAGTTCAGAGGCCTGAGCCTCAAGGTAACACCGCAGTCTATCAGTAGAATCACCGAGCTTCCCATGGGTCTTCCGTGGAATAAAGATGAACGGAAACAGAACCAGCAAGCAAAGAAGGAATTCTTTCCACCCAACGAAGAATTCTCTGAGGACAAGAATGGAGTACACAGGGTCAGTTTGACACCACCTTGGAACGAGGTCAGCCTGCAAATTATGAGGTATATCACCTGTGAGGGTCATCACAGCATTGTGTATGCATATCATTTCAGACTGCTCACGGAATTACGACACCGGGTCGATCTTCCTGTAGAACAGAAATTAGGCCTTCCTTATTTCCTGTTGCAATCATTGATGGAATGCGCTACGAAGCTAAAGGATGGCATTCCAGAGCAGGTGGCACACCATGGGCTGATCAAATTGCTGGTAGAGGATGCACTGCATTCCTACAAGGTCCCCCTCTCATGGGAATCCTTCCAGAATTTAACACGTGAAGGGGACATAAAGATGTTGCGGGAAGAAGCAGGGTCATCCAGCGGCGAAGAGCAAGAAGCAGTGGCCAAAGAGAAGAAGAAAGCTCCCTCAAGTGCCCCGACTATCGTGCAGAGGGAGCAACACAAAGGAAAAGGTGCTGAAGAAAGAGTTGACTCCCCCATCCTGTCAGCAAGGGAATTGAGGTCAAAAAGCAGAAGAGACAAAGTTGGAGTAGGCCATGTCAGCCCAATTATGTCTCCAGCACCCGCAAGCAAACAAAAAGAGAAGACCCCGGTAGAAAAACAAGCAAAAAGCAAGACACCTGTCACTACAGGAAAAGTAAAACAGGCTTCTATAGGAAGCCCGAAGACGGCTTCTACAGGAAGCCCGAGGACAGCTTCTACAGGAAGCCATGCTAAGTCAAAGTCAAAGGAGAAGAGGGCGGATGTTCTGGCTAGGGAGGCAGCGGCTGTATTAGCTGGCCTCAGTACGCCACCTGGGCAAAAAGGAAAGAGGAAGAGAGATCCTCCTCTCTACTTCAAATGCCGGAGAAGTGTGAGGATAAAAACTGGGAAACCACAGGCACCATCCAGCAGCCCAATTGTCATCAAAGACACCCCTGCTTCTCCCAAAGAACAATCCCCTATTTCTCCCAAAGCACAATCACCCGTTTCTCCTAAAGAACAATCACCCGTTTCTTCCAAAGATCAATCACCTGCTTCTTCCAATGGGAAATCACCCTCAAAAACTACAGTTACCTACAAAAAGGGGAGTCCGAGGAAGAATACGTGGCAAGAGAGGGTAGACCTGTTGGATGAGAAAACCTGGCTACAGCAAGCCGAGAAGGTCCTACAGGATACTTTGACTCGGCTACAGGAAACAGAGTAGAGAGAAAAGGAGGGGCCCTCGTCACCAAAGGAGGATGAGCTAGAACCTCCCGGAGAGGAACAAAAAGAGCACATCCCTGAACCTACCCCTTCACCCAATTTGAATTCCTATTACAACTTCTTGGAGGCGGGAAAGATCATCCCGCAAAAATTTATTGTACCTTTATTTGTTGCATTAGAGGAAGAGAAGGTCCGTTCTCACACATGGATGCAGATCGCCAAATCAAAGGGCGTAGCCGACATAGGGCCTCTGCAAGACCAGCTCAAGGAGGTTAGGAGCGAATTTGCCATGGCCAAACATGTGGCTAGTTGCAAACAAGCGTTCCTACAGGAAGAAAATCAGAGGTTGAGTTTGCAGCTGAAAGAACTACAGGCAGGAGCATCGACATCCTCCAAGGTCGTCATGCAAGAGCAACTGAGCACAAAGGAGGTGACCTCCAGCTTTGAAGAGACCATAGCGCGTCTACAGGAAGAACAACAACAAACTAAGATCGAAATGCAAGCACTCAAGGAGCAGTTGCAGCAAAAGGAAACACAGTTGGCCTGCATGGCCAGCTGGGCCATAGAAGCAATTCAATGCAGAGCACCTGCAAGATCCTATGGGTTGTTTTTAAAAGATCAATGGCTGCAATACCAAATAAACACCTTGGCACAGAGAGGTATGTCAATTCAAAGCCCGCACCAATTTTCTGAGTTATGCAGTACTAGTTCAGCAGAAGACAAAGCCAAATTGGCAGAGTTCTACCTTCACAACTTGGCCTTGCCTAATGAGGTCTCATGGGATCCCAACATTGCCTTGGGTGACATGCAATTGATGGCGTTGGCCTCATGGTTAAACCATGAGGACCAAAGAGCAAACGAAGCAAAATCGGTCATGAACCGAGAAGTGAAGGAGCCACTGCTAATTAGGCCAGAAATAGAAGACCCGGTGACCCTCATCTCGACACATAAACAATTGGCTACAGACCCCACAGCTTCTCTAAGGTGGATGGACAAATAGGCTCAAACTATTGCCCACTTTGAGGATATGGAAAGTCTGTTGGGGGACAATGTTGCTCATGCTTGTCAACGTAGATGGAATACCCTGGGCCACAGCTTACAAATCCGAGAATACCATACACCCATTCGGATGAGGGAAGCTTTGGCAAGGGTTGCCCTTTACAAGAAATCCGTTCAAAGCCTCCAAGCCAATTGGATTGGCCTTAAACTCAGCCCACCACTACTACTGGGTCTGACTGAAGGAAATTCAAAGGAAAATGATGGTCAACAATGGGCAGAGGTAGATAGAACGGCAGGATTTCACACCCGCAGGGAGGATACTACCACTGAGCCTTGGGATGCCAGCGAAGTAGTGAGAGCCATGAAGGATGAGGACTTGGATTGAGTTGCTCAAGGATGAGCAAATGGTTGAGCTGGGGGGTGATGATGAGCCCCAATTTTGGTACAATTTGGGCTCATTTTGGCCTATTTTACTTACTCAACCATTCATCTTTATTTGCTTATGCATGCATTTCTTAGTTTATTCATGTTGTTTGTAGGAGGAAGGTTAGACACTTTATCTACGTGACTAATGCATTGTGATTCCAGGTTTTGGCATTAAAAAAGGAGCAAGAGACAACGAAAAAGGGATAAGGAGACAATAAGGTGGAACTGCTGATTTTGTGGAAGGATGTCCACAGTCTTGGGACATTCCTCGTGATTCCCACCAAGAACTCTGAGCTCCAATCCATCTCCCCTCTGAGCTCAAGAAGCAGCCAGCTGTCCTACATGAACAACAGTCATAAACTGTTCTACGAGAGCAGTAGTTATGACTGCTCTACAGGATCCGCAGTCAAACTCTAGTTGGACAGTCGAGCCCCTAAAATCAAGGGCACTCGGTGGCTCATCGTTTTTTTGTATAAGTATGAAGGCCTTAGCCTTAGATGGTTGTTGAAACTCCCGCATTATCATTGTAATTTCGGAGCACAGTTCTGTTTTGTTCCTTTTTGTAAGCCAATTCGGCATGACATCAGTTTATGAATAAAGAAGGAAGTTTGTGATCTATTTCTGAGTTTTCTTAGGAGACTATAGCTCTCAAGTTAGGGCCCAACCTGAGAGCCATAGATCCCCTCAGTTGTAGTATTGTTTCCATTTCATTTCCAGCACTTTAAGTTTTCATTTGCACATGCAATTCGAATTACAGTTTGATGATTTGGTTTTCTCATGAGTAGGATAGATTTTGCTTATGGTACAGTTGTTTCCACTTGCTTAGTGTAGCAGAGGATATATTCCATCAATTGGAGCTCCAGCAAAACGGTTGTTAAGGCTCACTGCCATCTCTCTTGAAGATTGGGGTGCAGTCCATAACTAGCCACCAAAAACACGCATTACTTTACTTGATGATTGCTGCAATACAGTCTTGGTCTTGATTAAATGCTTCCTTGTCAGTCACACCTGCACACACACTTTCATTACAGCCTCATACACATTTCTCCTCGCGTTTTGGATTGTTTTTCATTGAATTTTCGGCATAAGTAATTTAAGTTGATGTATTTTCGGTTTGGTGACAGTCACAATCATTCGTTTCATCTACACTCCTCTCTTTCCCATTCCATTACCATTACCTCCATCTTGATCACGCATGCAACCACATCCCCTCGACCCTCACTTTGTTCTGTCCTCTCCTAAAGTCTCCCATTCCTCACGTAGCTTCATTCCTTGGCCTTTCATCGACTTCACTTCAACATACTCCCTACACCCATTTCCCATCTTATCCTTCCACTTCTGAGCCATCACCAGCCTGATCCCTACTTCGCATATCTCTTCTTATCATTCCATCACTCATCCATCATGTTAATCCTTCATGGTAGATCATCCTGTAGCAGTTTAGAGACATCATGTAGAAACCCCTGAGTATCCTGTAGGATCCCCTGCAGACATCCTGTAGGAGGTCAGTCACTCGGTTGCCGAGCTTCTGAACGTGGAAAACCTCTGTGGATGGATGCTGAGGGTCCATAGGGACCTCACCTAGCCTCCCCGACCTATCCCACGCTTTCCTTCCTTCTCCATCCAATCTGCACAACCAAACCTTGATAAGCACAAAATCACAATCATTCCACCCACTTAATGAAAAAGTACAAAAACATGTCTTTTATGATGCAAGTAGTTTAGATCCATGCACTTTCACTTATTAGAGGTATCAGCAGCATTGGTAGAAGCTTCATTCACATGCATTGCATTATAGAGGTTAGACTGGTTAAATTAGGGTTTCCTAGGTTTACATGCTTTGATTTACTTTCAGTTCATTTTTGTCAAGTAGACTAGTCTTCTTTGAGCTAGCTTTCATCCATCATTGATAGAGCTTCTTCTGTGAGCCATAAAAGTTGGCTTGAGCCCTAGCGGACTTGTGCCAGCTGACCAAGTGACAACTGCAACAAGAGCTAGTACTTGTGCATATAGCACCGTCGCTTCCAAGTTTGTACGAACAACCGGGTTGATAAAATGAGAGACAGGAAGCCCCAGGAGTTGTAGCATTATTGCTACAATACTGGAGCTCACCACTTATAGCTTGGAAGATGGAATTTGAATAGTGGGATTCCAAATTTTTCACTCTGTGCTCTAGTTAACTGTTGAGATGGGGTAAACTGAGAGGTAACACTATCTTGGCATAACTCAGATTCTTCTTGAGATAATGAAACCCCTTGTAATTTATTGATCAAGGATTGGACTTCAGGGGCTTTAGTAGAAGAAGAATGATATGGCTTCTTTTGGATTTCAGCAGTGCGTTCTGTAGTTTTCTTTGCAACTTCTAACTTAGGATCATGAGATTTGGAGTGCAATCGAGAAGTTGGAAGTGACGGTGAGGGAGCTTTACTCCTAGAATGGCCTGTTGATTTAGATTTAATTGCCATTCACAGTCAGGCTGTCCTTCTAGTGCCAGATTGTTGAAGCCTCAAAAATCATTTCTTACAACATGGGGGAAAACCTCCCGGTCCAACCCTTGGTTGGTAGTTCATTTTCTGTTAGGTGTGGTGGCTCTGATTGGGGATAATGGGAATAGTTTCCCAATGTAATTTATGATAGTGTTGATGGGGTGATATGTGATATTTGGAGTAATGTTTAATCTAAAAATAATATAATCTAAACTAATAATCACATGTATATATCCTAATTTAAACACTATCTAGCGATGACTATACCCAGGAATAAATTTGAGTATGCAATCTACAACAATGTTCGAAAACAATTGGTAATAAAGATCATTCAATTGCAATAAGAAATGAAATTGTTTAACTATAATGATTTTGGATAAATAGTTATCTGAAATGATTGTGAAAGATATATCACATAAGAAATTATTCATGTATTCAACATAAAATTTAGGCCATCACCATACAAAAGTGCAACAAATGATAACCATGATTAAAAATTTCATACATGAACCACTTGAAGAGAATTTATTGCTTAATACATAAATAAAACAAAATTAAGAGATAAAAGTACCATTTGTAAGAAGTCCTTCTCATGTGATTCAACAATATTGATCTACTTCCAATCAATCCAACACCATCTAAGAGTACAAAAGTGCAATTTCAGTAGAAGATGCCAGATAAGATAAAAATAAATCTTGTTCCATTTATTTCACTAGAACTTCCTCAAAGGGATAGAAGTGCACGTTTTGAATATTATTTCTGATAAAATTTCTGGACCCCTCTCTAAATGGATGAGAGGGGTTTAAATACTAAACTATAAAACTAAAAATAGATTATTACATAAAAATTTGAGGAGGTTTAAACAACCTTCCATAAATTATGCAAAATAAAACAAAAATATAAATGAACATGGTGACTAACTCCTTTGCGTTTGATCCTTAAGATGGTATATGTTTGTCATGAGCTTAAGCTGTGATGGTAAGCCAACTTCGGATTTCAACTTCCCAGTGAACATGATGTCAGTCAGTTCTAGAAAAATTTTCTCCATGAAAGTAGTTAGACATCGTAGGGTTAACCATTGGATGTGAGGTTTCACTAAATGTCGTCGGCATGCTTCACAGTTTATCCTAGTCGTTTGCCTAATTTATTCCCCTTTTTCCGCTATTGCCTACCTCCACTGTTGTTCAAGTTGTTTGACATTTGGAAGAAAACGTGGAATGGACTCTGCTACCAGGTTGGCGCTATGTAAATTTTCATTGATGTTCTCAATAACACTTTTTGCTGCTACTGCTATGTCTGCTATTGGCTTTCTACCTGTTTAAACCTAGCATCCCAGTCTGCAGATAAAATTTCCTTGTGTGATTCCTCCAGTTTAGGCAAGTTGACCTTTCTCCCATCTTATGAATTCTGCCAAGTAATGAAGTTAGAAACTCTCTTGAATATTTCATCATATTCGAGACTCATCTCAATGACTTAACTCATCAATTTGCCACTTGCCTCACAATAGGAATTCCATTGTGAGATCTTCCCACATAATTGTTCCTTTTGGTGCATCGACTGGGAGTTAAGGTTAAGCACTTCAGTAATAAAATGATCAATTTTTGGATCATCTTTATGCAGATAAGTTATTTCTTGTATCTATGCTTCCTTCTCTACTAATTTGGCTTGATGTTTTATCTGCATCTACTAGAATTATTGTTGTAGCTTAGCTAACTGTGTTTCTTCTTGTTGGTTAATGTTTTCTTGCTGTAGCTGTTGTTCTAACATCAAGATTTTATTCTCCCTTTCCTTTAGCAACATTTGCACCTTTGTTCCTTTATTGATAGTCATTGTAGCATAGGCTCCTGCAAACTGTGACAGTCTAGTAAGGACAGTCTAGTAAGGTTCGCAGACAAGTCAATGGGTGAGTCTTTCCAGACAATATCCATCTGTTCATTATCAGGTGTAGTAGCAGTTGTAGCATCCAACTTCCTCTTCTTCCTTTGCCTTTTAACACTGCCTTGGTGGGCAGGACTGTAGAATACATCTAAAGGAGGAATCTCCTCAATCCTCAAAATAGTTTTAGAGGTAGGAGTGACAAGAATGTGCTCTACCTGTTGAGTATTTATGATTTTCTCTACTGCAATTTCTTGAGTTGTTCTGTGCTGTGGAGTTCGTAGCTCTAGCATTTGTTTCCTAGATGGAGATTTTTATTAAAGTGCTCCCATTCTTCATCTAAATCAATCTCCAGGGGTTTTATTAGCTATGTGGAGGTGGAATGAATTTCAGCCTGTTTTTTAGCTTAAGTATTCTTAGTTGTCTTTTTTGTAGATTTGGTTGTATCTCTTTCTGACTCCTTACCCTTTCTTCTCCAATTATGTGATTGTTGTTTTGAGTGCTCTGACTCCATAGCAGATTTCTCTTGGGATTCTACCTGGGAATCATCTCTAGAGTTTCCTCTAGAACTTCCTTCTAGGCTCACGTTGGGAGTCGACTCCCTTATTGGTTCTATCCTCAATTGGTCCAATGGGACCTTTAACAATCTTCTTTGTTTGTATTGATGAAATGCCTCAAGCTCTTCTTGGTCAAAAAGTAGTGATGACATGTGTTTCACTTCCGTGAATGTTTCTTTCTGTATGAATATGTTATGAAACCAGCTCACAAAAAGATAGAAAAGATAGATCCACGCCTTAGAATTTAGCCTCTTCGGGGGCAACCTCCTTTACATTACATAAGTGAACAATTCTTGGATGATACAAATGACAAAACCTCCTTTCTATATATGGGAGTCTAAGGAGTTACAATATAATCCAGCTGACCTAACAATAATAATATAAAGCCACAAAAATAACAATGGAGGGATTCTAAGGGGCACAGAAATAACAATATGGGGGTAATAGGGGCACAACAATATAAATAAGGGGTATAACTACAATATTAATGGGGTAATCACTAGTATTATAGGGACCCAACATGCCCCTCTCCTTCAAAAAAGTGTTGTCCTCAACGCTTGAGCAGTTCTAGATACTTCTGTATAAAATTCTCATCCTCCCATGTGGAATCTTCAGCGGATAAGTTCTTCCACTTGATAAGATACTCTGAAATTGATCTATTTCATAGCTGTCGAGTTCTTGTTTCTGTGACTGCTTCTGGTTCCAATATAGTTTTTCCTTCCTCATCAAGTTCTAGCAATATTGTTGGGAGCTTGTCGCCTATAACCTTCTTTAAACATGAAACATGGAAAACTGGGTGCAATCGAGAAGCTGCAGGAAGCTCCAAATTGTATGCCATAGTACCAATCTTTTGCAACACCTTGTACGGACCATAATACTTTGGTGATAATTTATTATCCTTCTTAGCTTGCTTGAGGTACATTTGCTTATACGGTTGTAGCCGTAGGAATACCCAATCACCTACATCAAAACTTCTTCGGCTGCGATGTTGATCTACCTGTTGTTTCATTCTATTATGTGCCAACACGAGGTTATCCTTTAAGAGTTGGAGGACTTGTTGTTGATGTTCGATGTGATGTTCCACTGCTTGAACCTTAGAATTTTCTCTTAAATATGATGTGATGGATGGTGGTTGATACCCATAAAGTGCCATAAATGGGATCATTTTTGTTGTTGTATGGAAGGAAGTGTTATACCACCATTCAGCCAGAGGCAACCATTTGACCCATTGTGTCTGTTTATCAGATACAAAGCAATGAAGATATCCTTCCAAACATTTGTTTACTATCTCAGTTTGCTCATCATATTGAGGATGATCAGATGAGCTATGAGCTAACTGAGAACCAAGACAAGAAAATAACTATGTACAAAAATTTCCAGTGAAAATGGGATCTCTATCACTTACAATAATATTTGGGTTTCCATGCAGCTTTTGAATTGTTTCCATAAATGCAGTAGAAACTGTACTAGCCTTAAATGTATGTGATAATGTACAAAAGTGTGCATACTTGGTAAGTTTGTCAACTACCACTGTGATGACACTCTTTCCCTCACACTTGGGTAAACCTATGATACAATCCATTGAAACCTCCTCCCAACATTGGCTTGCAATGGATAAAGGTTGTAATAGACCCAGGGTCTTAATTGTTTCAACTTTATTTTGTTGGAAAACCAAACATTCCGTCACAAAATTTTGAATATCTGATTAAAGGCCATCCCAAAAAAATTCCTTCTTAACCCTATGGCAAGTTTTTAAAAATCCTAAGTGGCCTCCTAAGGGAGAAGTGTGCAATTACATAAGAATCTTTTGTTTGAGTTGGGAATTCTTATAGAGTTATAAGCAATCTTTGTACCATAATGAATCATTTTGCCAGCTAAATGTATCAAATGTACTGGAATCTTGTTGTAACTTTTGAATAAGTGCCCACACTTCTTCATCATTCTTCCATTCCTCCCTTGCTTCATTTATCCAATCTGGTTGGATATAGAAATGGCACACAACAATGCTTCCACATCCTCATCCTTTCTTGAGAGTGCATCTGCCACCACATTTTGCTTCCCTTTTTTGTAGATGATTTCAAAGTCATAACCCAACATCTTTGTGACCCACTTTTGTTGCTCTTCGAGGATAATCTTTGTTCTAAAAAGTATTTAAGGCTATCATGATCCATTTTTACCTTGAAGTGTCTTCCCATTAGGTAGGGTCGCCATTTCTTAAGTGCATGGAGTATTGCCAACATTTCTTCTCATAAATAGCTTTGTGTAAAAACTTTCCCTTGATTGGACGACTTTCAAAAGCAATGGGTCTTTCATCTTGCATTAAAACAACACCAATTCCATTTCCTGAAGCATCACATTGCACAATAAAGATTTTTGTAAAGTCCAGTGTAGCACATTGCCTCTTTAAGATGTTTGAAGGCCTTTGTTGCTTTTGGAGTCCATGAAAATGCATCTTTCTTCAATAATGTTGTTAGAGGTGCTGCTATTCTCCCATAATTCTTAACAAACTTGTGATAATACCCTGTCAACCTGAGAAATCCTTGCAGATGCTTTATGGATGTGGGGATTTTCCATTCCTCAATGGCTTTAATTTTGGCAGGGTCTACCTTAACTCCTTCATGAGATACAATATGACCCAGATATTCCACCTCTTGTACCCCAGAGAAACATTTGGATCTTTTTGCATATAATTGTTTCTCCTCCAATAGTTGTAGCACCCTGTCAACATGTTCAACATGTTCAACATGATCCTTCCAAGACTTTCTGTAGATTAGTATATCATCAAAAAATATTAACACAAATTTTCTAAGGAAGGGTTTGAAAATGGAATTCATCAAATCTTGAAATGTAGAAGATGCATTGGTAAGGCCAAAAGGCATGACCAAAAATTCATAATGACCCTCATGAGTTCTAAATGCCATTTTCAGAATGTCTTCAATCTTCAATCTGATTTGATGATATCCCGAACGAAGATCCAACTTGGTGAAGTAAATTGATCCATGCAATTCATCTAGTAATTCATCAATGACAAGAATGGGAAACTTATCTTTAATAGTGAGCTTGTTGAGCTCCCTATAATCCAGCCACATGCGCCATGATGCATCCTTCTTTTGCACCAATGCTACTGGAGCAGAGAAAGAACTTTGACTAGGTTGAATTATACTAGCCTCTAGCATTTCTGCAACCATACGTTCAATTTCACTCTTTTCGGCATAGGGATATCTGTACGGCCTGATGTTTGGAGGAAAACTTCCTGGAATCAAATGAATAGCATGATCATGATCACGAATAGATGGGAGACCTTTGGGAGTCTCAAATACCTTGGAATGAATGTCCAAGACTTTTTGGAGATCTGGAGAAATAGATGATTTTGATGTGGAAACATCTAGCGAACATAATTGTGCAATTACACCTTGTTGTTCCTTTTTTAGAAGATTTGTCATACCATTAGAGCTGACTATCTTTCCCAATTTCCCTGCAATACCCCTTAATTCAACTTCCTTTCCTTCCATAGAAAATTTAATGAAAAGTTCTTGAAAATGAAAAGATGTTGTACCCAAGGATTGTAGCCATTGGACTCCTAGTACAATATCAGCACCTCCATTGGAATGGAAACCATTGGGCTATTCAATACATATTGTCCCATGGATAGCTTGATATTATGGCACTTTCCAAAGCAATTTATCGTTCCTCCACTTGCAACCATCACTTCACACTCTAGTGCTAGATATAGGAAGCAATTCAATTCTTTTGCTATCTTACAATGAATAAAATCGTGGGTACTTCCTGAATTAATCAACACTATTACCTTTTTCTTCTTGATATGTCCTTTTATCTTGATAGTTAGAGGAGTGGTAATTCCAACCAATTCATTACAAAATATGGTTGGATTCATTACTTCTTTATCTAGGGTTTGTTCCTGGATTATATCATCTTCTTTTGACATTTCTTGTTCCTTTTCTTCCACCTCTTCACAATCTATGTGTGGAGCAATAAAAAGGTGTATTTTTAACTCCTAATTACCTTCAAATTAATTGTCAACCCAGGGATGACTTTTTATTTCAAGAGTGTACTGAGTCTAAGGTAGCTATTTACTCAAGAGTAATGTTTTGTAGTATAGTGCTTAAAATCCAAAAGTAAATGAATGCTTGAAAGAAAATCCACTTACAGAAAAATACCTTGAAGCCTAAATCATTCATTCGGAAAAATAAGCAATGGATCAGTCAAGGGTCTAGTAACAATAAATCATCCCTTTGGAAACTGATGTAACCAAAAGTAATCAAGGAACAGATCATTAATCTGGGGACTAGACAGCAAATGCCAATGCCCACTACAGTTTCAGATCATTCTGCACACCCAAGCAATCAATAACGCAAATAACATAAAATGGAATGGTAGATAAGAAATGGAATAGCAATTAAGAAATAGAACAACAAACCTGAAATGGAACAACAAACAAGAAACTGTAACAACAACTAAGTCTAACAAGCAGTAATACCTTAGTCTACAAGATCAAATGCACTAATCGTGATCTACAGGAATCAAATGGAAATCCTTCACTCTTAAGGACGGATTGAACAACACACCAAAATGAAACAACACTGATTAATGATGAATGATAGAACAAGGCTTGAAAACCATATATACACACGACACACCTTAATAGTAATCTGATCCAGTTATCAATCTCAGTTAGAAAGAGTACGACTGCATTTCAAAATAGATCAGCATTGTTTATAGATCCAACAATCGCAAAGAACATAACTCCCAAGATGAATTCTATAATGTTAATGAACAAGTGCACAGTACAGAGGCTCTGTAATTAAACAACAACAATATTCTGTAAAGACTAGCAGTATTATATCAACACTTAAAAGAACAGTGATACGATGCAGAGTCAATACCATAGTTCTGTCTTTAGAAACCTTAATAAATTAAACATAACAAAGAATTTGATGTAAACTACAAAACACATCATATTACCACTTCTGCACTTTCACATTTACATATGTACATTTCGAAAAGGAACAACAAAACGTGAAAGTGCAGAAGTGCTGTTCCATACCTGTAGGCCATCATTTCCATGGTTTTGACCTTGTTGCAGCTTCCTCACCTCTTTGATATGATACTTCCATCCTAGATAAGGAAGAGTAACCATCTATGGTATGCTCCTTTCGGTCATGAGTGAAAAAAACTTCATCAAATTCTTGATTTTTATGAACCTGCAAAGCATCCAATTTTGAACTTAGAGAGGTAATAAAATCAACTTTAAAATGTTCAAGTAAATCATTGATTTCAGCTCTTATGTCTCCTATTCTTGTAGCAGATTTGGAAAAGAAAGAACAAACATCTCTAGAATTCTTACCAGCCTTGGAGATTCCTCTTGAATACCTTATGCACAATTCACAAACATCATCATATGAAAACTGAAAAGCATCACCTTTTCCTATCAGATTTAAGAGTTCTAAAAAATAATTTTTGATTCCTTTAAGAAAGAGTGTTTTCAAGATCTCTTTTTCCAAATGCTTATGCTTTGATTTTTGAAGGTTGTAATGAAATCGATCTACATAGTCCTCCAAGCTTTCATCTTCCCCTTGTATCATATCAAAAATATCTTCATTGGATTTGCAATAGTCTTGGTACTTTTTCAAGAATATGTTCTTCATGTCCTCCCATGTTTAGATGCAGCTCCCACCTAGGCTCATGAACCATCGGAGAGCTGCTCCTTTTAGAGTAAGAGGAAACACTTTCAACTTTTGATCGTCAGTATAATAATCATATCCTCTACAAATTATTTCGAACTCAAATAAGAATGTATCTGGATCTTCATTTGCTAAACCATGAAAATTTGGTAAAGATGGGGGAATTATGTGCTTTTGTGTCACTCCTCCTAGATCTTTGATATGAAATTCAAAAGTAGAAACGTGAGCCATTTCTTACCATAATATAAGATGTTCTTCATGTGTTTCTTCGAGACTTCTTCTTCAAATGTTCCTGTCAATTAGTTAGTGAAATGGGTGGTGCTTACATCACCACTTGAGTGAAATCATGTGATTCATTTTTCAAAATTTCTATTTTTTCCCTAGTCATTCACACAAAAATTCAAAATCTATTTCTACTCTAAGTTCTTTAACAGTTCTGTTGAAAAGCAGGCGGGGGAGCAGGGATTTTACATGCTCTGTACGTAGGTTCTTACCTTCCATTTTTAATACCCAATTCTTTCCTAACAGACACTCATCAGATGCACACTACTCTTTTAAAAATGGCTACACTTTCCCTGGCAATGGCGCCAAAATGTCGAGCGATAAAAAGGTGTCTTTTTAACTCCTAATTACCTTCACATTAATTGTCAACCCAGGGACGACTTCTTATTTCAAGAGTGTACTCAGTTTGAGGTAGCTATTTACTCAATAGTAATGTTTTGTAGTATAGTGCTTAAAATCCAAAATTAAATGAATGCTTGAAAGAAAATCTACTTACAGCAAAATACCTTGAAGCCTAAATCATTCATTCAGAAAAATAAGCAATGTATCAGTCAAGGGTCCAGTAACAATAACTCATCCCTTTGGAAACTGATATAACCAAAAGTAAGGAACAAATCATCAATCTAGGGACTAGACAACAAATGCCAATGCCCACTACAGTTTCAGATCGTTCTGCACACCCAAGCAATCAATAATGCAAATAACAGAAAATGGAATGGCAGATAAGAAATTGAACAACAATTAAGAAATATAACAACAAACCTGAAATGGAACAACAAACAAGAAACTATAACAACAACTAAGTCTAACAAACAGTAACACCTTAGTTTACAAGATCAAATGCACTAATCGTGATCTACAGGAATCAAATGGCAATCCTTCACTCTTAAGGATGGATTGAACAACACACCAAAATCGAACAACACTGATTAATGATGAATTATAGAACAAGGAAGGACCATGCTTCCCTTCCCTCTCGGCGTGCTTCAGGTCTGACCCAACCATTCTGACTAATGAATGGAAAGACCCGGGTTCTCTCTATCGGCTAGCGGTAGTTTTACTTATAACCTTAATAGTAATTTGATCCAGTTATCAATCTCAGTTAGAAAGAGTACGATTGCATTTCAAAATAGAGCAACATTGTTTATAGATCCAACAATCGCAAAGAACATAACTCCCAAGATGAATTCTGTAATGTCAATGAACAAGTGCACAACACAGAGGCTCTGTAATTAAACACCAACAGTATTATGTAAAGAGTAGCAATATTATATCAACACTTAAAAGAACAACGATACGATGCAGAGTCAATACAATAGTTTTGTCTTTAGAAACCTTAATAAATTAAACATAACAGAGCATGTGATGTAAACTACAAAACACATCAGATTACCAAATAATGTTGATAAGCAAACCACGCATAAACCAAAGATATAATATACAACAGTAGCAGCGTACTCCACCAGAGGCTGGGCCCTTAGCCGCCAGTGGATACTGCTAGGTTACTTCAGATGAAAAGAATGAACATCAACTCCCAAATCAGGTATTAATCATTAAATGGTGAAATCATTACAACAGCCGAAGCTTTGAGACTTACAGCATGAAACAATCCTTTCTTTCTCCTATCCTATCATGAATTCTTAATTCTAAATCTCTAATTCTAAATCGTCAATTCTGAATCTCTAATTCATCCTCAATTCCATCATTCGAATACATCCCCCTCTCTCATCTCTGTTTTCATTTAAATAGAGAGATCAGAGAGAAGTTACAATAAAGATAAGTAGAACATGATTTATATTACAAAATTGGTTTCCTTCTAACCAATTGATCAACAAGAGCAAGGCGAATTTGGCTTTGCAACTGAGATTTGGAGGACGGTCGCAACAACAAATCTGAGAAAATCGTGCTCAAAGAACCCTATGTTTCTCTCCATACAAGTCGAATTTGGGCAAACTGTTCTTCAATAAAGTTAATTGTGCCCGTTCTGGACAAAACCCATGTTCCAGATTTTCCAAATTCTTCTTCATTTGCCTAGAATCTCAACCGCAAAACTGTCACTTCTTATTCCAACGAATTTCCAAGTTGGCACATTTAATGGTCAAATCTTCAATCTAGAAATTATCTTGGAGGTTAAAAATGGATAATAATGTTACAAGTAATTTATTGAAACTATCATTGATAAAATCATTCATAATCATCAATTTATTAGAAATAAAGGAGAATAAATAATATTCATCCTTAAGAGCATAAATCATTTATAAAATGGATTTAAATGATAAATTATAACAAATGATATAATAGAGAAGAGTAAAAATGGATGAAATAAGTTTTACAAAGTGGACGTATTCATGGCCCAACACTATGTAGAATAATTTCTTCTCAGCACACTTATGACCTTTAGTGTATTTTCTATCACAACTGTAACAAAGCCCCTTTGCTCTTTTTTCTTCTAATTGTTGTGGTGTTAACCTTATAGGTTGTGGAAGTCTGGGGCAACAACACTTCCATCTTTTTAGTTGTGAGGGGTAGGCTTCCTGGTTGCCATAATTTTGCTTTCCATTTTTATTTCTAACCTAAATTCCTTCTCCAATGAATTAGGTTCCAAAGGCAAACCTCATGTTGGATATTATGCTTTAAAGTCCCTATGAACACATCAATCCTATGCTCCTCTGAAATATCTTTTACCCTTATGTTCAATTTTTGGAAGTCCTCAATGTGATCCATCATTGAACCCTTTTGTTTGAGACTTATCAATTGGCTAAAAAACGTGTTGCATTTTGTATCCTCATAATGTGTTGTCATTTATTCCATAAAAATTGCCCAAATGACAATTTGTTTACGAGAGAAAAGCCATTGATACCATACAAACTGATTTGGTTCCAAATATAAAGTGGCAATACGTACCTTTTGTGTGTTTTGCACATTATTGAGATTGAAAAATTGCTTCATCTGTAGTATCCATGTTGTGGGATGCTTGCCATCAAAATTCCTCATATCAATTTTTGGAATATGGTGGTTCTTAGATCCAACATTAGAGTCTATGAAATCAAGATTAATATTTTTTTTTCATCACGAGTTTCCTTTACTACCCTTTCACGATTAGTAAGTATTTCTTGTAGAAAATTTGTCAAACCTATCTTCAAATCTTCCATGCTTGTCTTCAAATCTGTCTTCAAATATATCTTCAAATCATCCATCTTAGTTTCCACGTCATTAATCTTAGCTTCCACGCCATATATCTTAGCTTCTACATCTTTCTTTAAACCATCCATCTTAGATTCTGTTACTTTTTGTGCGAGTGACATTTGTTGCACTTGGTCTCGTAATTTTGTATATCATGTTGCATTTCTTCCTCTTCTTCATGACTCATGCTAGAGCTTTCAGGTTTCTTACTAGGTGTTTTCATTTTATTTCCTTGAGGCATTAGTTACTGATAATAATGCTTTACTATGCCCTTTGAATTCCTTCAAAATAAATTTTCAAACCAAGCTTAAGCAAAAATTTAAAAAATCTACGCATTTTTTTCACTTTGTAGGAGCTCGATATTGCATCTGATGTATCTCTGTAATTTCGGATCTTCTAGTTTTGAAATTGTGACTTAAGGTAGCCCTCCATGTCCTTTTTCCAATGCCACCAGTCTGATCGAATTTAGATTCTCCAAGACAAAGTTATGCACAATCTCCCAAGATGACCTGATTATATACCTTTCCGGAAGAACGAATTTGTATGAAGTGCCACGTGTCACTGTTTTGACCTTAGCATCTGAAAAATATATACAGGAAACTACACTCCGTCCTCTTTCTATAAATTCTTACGAAATTTCAATCTGATGCTCAAAACAAAAGTTATGACTATTTTCCCCAGTCACCTGTTTGGAATGTAATTCGGGAGTCTGCAAAAATGCCAACTTCCTCAGATCATATCTCCGCAAATATAGCACTAAAAGCTTTGAAATTTGGACTTGAGGTTCAAAACAATTTCGACCCAAATGGTTTTTTTCTCTTAGTGTTTGAGACGTCGCAGAAAAAAAGTTATAGTGCAAATTCCACAATGACCTGTTTGGAGTATTGAAACCCTAGAATTCAAAGCTCTGATACCAAATGTTATGAAACCAGCTCACAAAAATATAGGAAAGATAGATCAATGCCTTAGAATTCATCATATTCGAGGGGGAAACCTCCTTTACATTACACAAATGAATGATTCTTGGATGATTCAAATGACAAAACCTCCTTTCTATATATAGGAGTCTAAGGGGTGACAATATAACCAAACCGACCTAACAATAATAATATAAAGGCACAAAAATAACAATAGAGGGATTCTATGGGGAACAATAATAACAAAATGGCACAATAGGGGGCAAAAAAATATTAATGAGGGATACAACTACAATAGTAATGGGGTAATCACTAGTATTATAGGGACCTAACATATTGCACCATGTGATCAAACGGGGAGGGGGGGGGGGGGTGGTGTTGGAAAATGTTTTTTGAACAGAATGCTAATGCAATGCTATTTTTGGTTATTGAAATGAAATATTCCTAGTGTTTTTGTTGTTTGTTTGTTTGTTTTTTTTTTTTTTTTGCAGAAAGTAAAATAAATAAATCAAGGAAGAAACCAATGCATACTTTGACACCTCCCCAACAACGGTGCCAAAAGTGATGAGCCTCATTATTGCAACAAGAATGATGCAACTCCCAAGGCTACAAAATATAATTATAAAACTATGTTTTGTAAAAACTTAAGAGGTATCGGAAGTATATGTGAAGCATACAATGTGTCATTCCTTTGATGTCATGATGTAATGGAGTGAATGTAATAAAATTAGATCCTAAACTAATTGCATAAAATGAAATGCTCGAAATGGAAACCTTAACCGATTGCAAGAAAGAAAATACAAGGAAAGAAAAATATTCTAATTGCATAAAGTAAATCTCATGAATTAAATGTCAATCATTACATTTCAAAGAGTTTATGTCCATTAACAAAGTTCATTTGATGTGGAAATAATCATTATATTATCTATTTCATAACTCTGTCCATTAGCCCAAATCGTTGAAATGTTTTGCATGGGTAAAGAGGAAAGTCCTAATTTGTCGTTAGTCTTCCCTAATCATTGATTTATAGCCTAGGGGTATTGATTCAACCCTAAGGGAAAATAACGAATATTTTTGAACAAATCTGGGCAAGTATATACATGCTGGAAGGCTGCTATAGGAGATCCTGTAGTTACTATAGGAAACTGCAGATTTACTACAAGAAACTATAATTGACCGAATGGCCAAGAAAATCAAATCCAAATTCTATGGGACAAACTTTTATATTGAATAGGATGTCTTAGGTCTCCATTCCAAGTGGAATCACTCAAAAATACCTTTGTTAACCCATGCTAAAAAATAAAAGAAAATTACTAGTCTAAAATCTAGAAATTTGAGAACTAGTGAGATAGTAAATCTATCAAATGCCTAACATAATAAAGTGAAAATGAAATGGGGTAAGATTTGTTATTAATTAATTAATTTTATTTTATTTATTTTATTTATTATTATTTTTTTTCGTGATGTTAGGTTCCTATACCAATAGGTTTCATCTTTCATGATTGACAGTGGAAGGGCTAAATATGTTCATCATTGCAGGCTGCAAAGGTTTCATAGTTTGTGTACATACTATGAAAATTAAAAAATGAAAAGAGGGTATGCCTTAAAACAATAATCAAAAGGCAAGAAAATCAAACGGTCAAGAGAAAAGTGAAAATGAACCCCAAACTAAAGACCAGGAAAGTGGCCAATCAAAATGCCACTACTATCTTTTGGGCAGTATCATGCTATGCAAATACTGCTGCTAATCATACTTGATGGATGGCCCAATAGTCTAAACTGGACCATGCCATGTTTAAATTGCTTGTTGCAGAATAGAGATTTCTGTCCCAACAGTCAAGCTTGGCAGATGAGAGCTAGGTAAAGAAAGGTGCCAAACTGCTTAATCGGGGTCCTTGGAAGAAATAAGGGACATTAGATAGGAGGGCAGTCAGAAGAAAAAGAGGACAATCAGGGTCTGCTAATTCAAGTGCACCCACTTTAAATGAAGAAAAAATGTTAGGATTACTAGGATGGGTAAGTAGTGTAAGGTTAGAAATGGAGGGCCATCACCAATTGGCTTATTAAGTGCAAAGACTCATGCCACTCAGGGTATTGGCATCAAAGGCAGAGAGTGGAGGACAAGCATTAGAAGCATGTCTAATTTCCCCTATTTTCCCCCAAACTTCATTTACTAACACCCCCAAGGGCCTTGAGATCTGCTCAAGTGTCCAGTCCCACTTCACTTCATGACAAACTACTGGGTCGAACCATGAAGTTTAATCAAGAAAAGAAGCCACATTTTGTGTAAAAAGGCTTTCTTATCATTTCATTTATCTTCAAATTCTAAGTTTTATCCCTTAGAACTCAGTCTTTACCCCTTCACTCACCTCACAAAGCCATATTAACCACTAATGTACTATTTAGCTCCCTAACTTCCCCCTTCTCTAATTCTATTTAGAATCTATGAAAATTTTCCCAAAAGATATGTATAAATACCATCCCCCTAGCATTATAGCTATATAACCCTTCCTTGGGAAAATATTAACCTATCTGGGGTTGGTATTAACCCCTTTGTCCCTAGATTATGGTTTTTTCCAAGAAACTATGGTTAAATGTCAAAAATCCTAAACCCCGCCCTCACTAAACCCATTTACCCCTTTTTTCCGCCCAAAACCCGCTTTATTATAAAGTTTTTAATAAAAACATTTTAATAAAGTGGTGCCTAAACCCGTAAAACCCGAAACCTAATGTTTTTACACCCCCCCGCGTGCAATTTATTTAAAACCCATTAAAATAATGGGCAGGTCCCCTCCGCCTTAACGCGCCGCTGCATCGAGATTGCCGCCCATCGTCCGATCATCGACCCCGCCCATCTAACGGTGGGCAGTCATTCTCACAGGAGAACCGCCCGACCTTTTGCATCCGGGGGATTGGCGGTATTGCCGCCATACCCCCGCCACGCGTCGGCCTCCCGCGATGTTCGCTGCCCCCCACTAAAAACCATTTACCGCCCTCAGGCCTTCCGGGGAAACCACTTACCGCCTCCTCCCGCACTGACGTCACGCCTCCGTCAGTGTGACGTCACGCCTCCGTCAGTGTGGCGTCAACCCTCCTTTGTCGCCATCATGCCTCCACGTCGTATCCATGTCACCCGTCCGCCTGTCCACCCTACCACCGTGTCACTGCCACCTGGGCACCCACGTCAGCTGCCACGTCAACCTTCCGTACCCGGGCCCATGATGACGTCAGCATGACGTCATCAACAAAAAGGCGCCAATTTGCCAAAAATGCATAAAAAGACGAGAA
Source organism: Pinus taeda (assembly GCA_000404065.3). NCBI lineage: Eukaryota > Viridiplantae > Streptophyta > Pinopsida > Pinales > Pinaceae > Pinus > Pinus taeda. The sequence goes on from APFE030130775.1 coordinate 23,043, forward strand.
TTAGCCGTTATTGGTCATTGTTGTTCATAGTTTCCGGAGCTCCTCTGCATGCGAAATCGACGTGCAATGGTCAAAACACAAATTCCACCCGCCAAAGTTGCTGCCGCCTTCATTGTCAACCCGAGTACCTGCAATTCGTCCAGTTCAAATGCCTCCTACACCACAAAAACCAGGTATTTGCCGCATGCGACCTTCTTTACCTGCAAGTTCTCCTTTGTTCTCCTAATTTCTTGCATAAGAACTCTGTTAAAGGCTCCCCACTGATAAATTGGCCACTGAAAATTACTGAAGAAGCTAGTTAAACCCCTGCGCGACAAAACTCCGGAAGAAACCCGTGCCCCTCTATAAAATTCACCACAAAAGCAATTGAAGGAGCCGAGCTACCGGCTAAAAAACTAATTCAGTAGTTCCCTCACCCCTGCTAATACAAATTCCCTGTAAATAACCAACTAATTAGCTCAACATACTCTGGTTCTTCAAAACAGAGTGCCCCACAGTTCATTAAACCTGCAAGAGCCTCCTTACACTGTCAAGCCGCTCACTGCCAAACAGAAGTTGGCCAGTCTTCCTCAGCATTTGTACCAAACTTGAAAATCCAGTAAGACATCCAGTTTAGACCAGACAATGGCCACTCCAGCTGCTCTGGATGTAGCTCCTGTGAATCCACCTAGCAAAGAACTGGAAGCCATGCCACTGGTGGACATTGATTTCCTCATTACAGACTTTGTAGCAGAGAGGAATCACTTACAGACCTTCTTCCAGCTAAGGAACAGTCACTTGGACAACAGTGACCTGTATGGCATCTGGGAATCCAATCTGCCCACCTACTTCCTGCCTTCTATGAACATTTTTCCTGAATTCATTCACCTCTGTGCAGAAAACTATAACCAGAAGCTCAGAGCTGTGAAGTCTCCATCTGGGAGCATCCTCTTCTACATAACACCAGATTCCATCAACCAAATGCTGAACTACAAGAAAACCCAGCTGCTATACCCCTTCTCCATCAAGTACTTTCTAGATGAAGGCTCCAAGCTCTCTAGCTCAGACATTGCTGCAATAGCTAGGAAATTCATGAAGGCAGACTGCCAACCTTCTGGGCCACCTCCTTTTTCTTATGCAGATTTCAATGAGGTGGGCAAGATGCTAGTGGATATGCTAACCTCTGTGCTGGGGTTCACTACAAATGAGCATGTTGATGAAACTGTGCTAGTCATGCTGTCTGCATATAGTCTTGAGAAGCCCCTTGCTATGAAGTACAATTATGCCAAATACATTGCCAATAAGATACATGACCAATTTTCAAGATTGAATAGGGAGGCAATGTTTAAGTATTCCTCATACATCTATCACCTATTCATGTACTATCAAATAGATTGCTTCCAGTGCCCAATCAAGAAGCTAGACTCACAGGGTGAGAGGAGGTCTATTATTTTCTGGTATTCAGTCTTCCACCAAGTCCAGAATCCCCCTACGCATACTGTGAATTTATTGATCAGTTTGTATATCCAGTCACATGCCTCTTAAAGAGGACTCCTCCTGCCAGATTGTCCAAGGATATGCAGAAAATATTGCAGCTATCCAGGAGTTACAAGATAGGTTATTAGTACTTGTACCAAAATCACAAAGTCATCAGAATCTATGGTTGTGAGCTCTGTCCCTGCAGGCTCCCAAAATATGTGCCTATGAGGTTATTTGCCCTGGAGTACTACAGACAACTTATAAACTCTGATCTGACACACTTCCACAGTGCCAAGAAGAAAGCCAACCTAAAGTTCAGAGATCACCTAGGCCCATTTGTCATGAACAAGAAAGATGGTTGGCAAGAAGCTGATCAAATACCAGGGCAACAACTCAAACTCAAAAGAAGCTTATGGTGGGTCCCTTATGACCCTGAAGGTTTCATCAGTGCTAGGAGGGTCAAGTATAGGCTGCTAGCCTATAAGCATTGCCCATACCCATAAATACAACACTTTGCCAACCAAGATGAATGGGTACCTAAATAAATAGTAGAGGAATTGACTCAAGAAGAAAAAATGGAGCAGACTGTGAAAGATTTGGAAAAAACTCTTGACTTGGATTCTTGTCAACAGGTCTTGTTCAAACAACTAGTCCAAGTAGGAGAAGGCACTTCTACTGCTCCAGCTACATAGGACAGCCAACAAACTCCTGCAACAACAACTACAGGAAAGGGGAAAGAAAAAATGGATGAACAACAACAGGCAGAGATAGGGCAGCCTAGCACATCAAAGGATCAGACTCAAGGGCAAGCCCCTTCAGAGCAAACTGGACCACCCCAAATCCCAGTTTTGCAAACTCCTCTCAATGAAGAGAGAGGAAAAAAGAGAGATAGAGAGGAGGTCACACCTCCAACAGGGTCATCACAACAACCAGAAGCCAAAAGGCCGAGGATTGACCCTGAAACAGAAGAAGGAGATATCAGTGAGGAAAGGGCAGAAAGCCATAGCAGAGAAAGGCAAACAAGCCAGCAGACTGCCACTAGCTCATTTCAGCTAGAACAGGCCCTACAGCACACCACAGAGGTATCCTCCTCAAGACAACAGGGCAAGAAACCCGCTGCAGTCAAAGAAGGCTTCATAGAGATCAAGGCACAGAATGAAATGTTGAGAGTGAAGCTCTATGAGAAATTCTTGAAGACAACTCCAGCTAAAAAACAAAGATTGATGGCTGCCTATGATCTTAAAGAGGAAAAAATGATCTTCCCTCATTTGAAGCCTAAAGTCCCACATCCCAAGACCCCTGTAGATTACTATAGAACAAATTTGGAGGTCTTCTCTAAAGACATACACCCCATGGATCATATTGAATTGCACAAATAGACTGGGGAAATGGTGTATGCAACACTTGGAGACAGGGCAATGCTGGCCCATCAGCTAAAAGAAGCCCTAAAGAACACAAACACATAGCTAGATTTGGAAAGGTTGTCTTGCTCTGTAAAGGACAACAGAATAAAGACTCTGGAAGACATAATAATTGATTTGGGACATGACCCAAAGGATCCAAAGGGTGTTAGAGCCCTCATGAAGAAGAAAGAGGATGACATTGCTGCACTAAGAAGGCAGGCAAAATTGCCTCCTACCATTCACCCTCAAACAACAGAAATTGCACAAGAAAAGCAAGTAGATGATGCCATGGAGCTGCTTCTGGTGATGAATCAAAGAATATTACAAATGGAAGCAGAATTAGAGAAAGCACTGCAGGACAAGCAAGGGGAGTCAGCCTCCCAGCCCCCTCAAACATCAACAACTCTTGAACCTGCCCCTCCCACACAAGCAGTAGCCACCCCTCCTGCTATTCCAGCACCTACCACAGCTACATCAGCAACAGGAGCAACAACAGAAGCAACAACAGCAACAGAATCCAGCATGAGCATGGAGGACTTGATGAAAGCTGTTAAAGAGCTTGAGACTCAAGTAACTGAAATAAATGATGCCAAGGATAGACTGGCCAAGCTGGAGACCAGTTATGATAAATCAAAAGATGACAGTAGCAGAGAAACAAAGAGAAATAAAGGCCTTAGAGGCCAAAGTAAAAACTCTGGAAAATGAATTGCTCCTAGGTAAAACCCTAGCAGAAATAAAGAAGATAATTTGGGCCAAAATTGGCCAATCAATACAGGATCAATGGAGGTCAATTGAGGCAATTTATGAGCAGGTTGAGCTGATAGGCATGGCTCATGTGGAAATCCAAAGAGCCAGAACAACACTAGGAATAATGCCTGAGCAGGCCATTAAAATGATACATTTCCTCAATAACCGCACTAGGGAGGAACTGACAGCTTTGGAAATAAACAACAGAACAGATACCATCCTCACAGCTAAAAAGGTGCTGACCTTGAGGAACTTCACTCAAACTCTGGAGAGAAAGTGTTAGGAAATGAAAACAGAGATTGATGAATTCAGGGCAAAGATGACCATATTACAGGATAAAGGACTGCCAAGCCTAGTGACTGGCACAGGACAACTGCTTTCATATAATCAGTATATGACAAGGATCAATAATTATGTTGAAAATCAGATAACAGCATCTAGTAGCTCCACAGAAGAAGCAGGGCCTCCCTCTGGGCAGTCCTTGTATGACAAGCTAGAAAATCTGTTTTTTATTGAACATGAGATAAATCATCTGTTTGAGGTGCCTCTAAACTTTTATAGATATATAGAGGCAAATGAAACACTGGTGAAAATAAGGAGGCATCAGCTATCCCCAGCTGATTGGTGGCAGGAAATGCTGGAAATTCTTCCCAGATAATGCCACTATGTTATTTCCTTTTTGAGAAAAATCAAGTTTTCGGTCACGGTACAGGTCAGCAGATAGATCAGCACACAGGTATCACAGGGAGCATCCGTACAAGTGACTCACCAACGCACCCAGATAGCAGGCTCAATTAACGCAGAGTTAAAGGCACAGCTACAGCCCACTTTCCTGAGCCATAAAGACAAAAGCTGTCTGACAGAAAGATAACTGCCATCTCAGCATTTAATGTTGTAGTTATGTTTTCATTTACTTTTTGTAAGAGAGTTGGTGGTGCAATTTATTGCACAATAACTCTCTATTGAGATATTTTGTACCCTATTTTGTATATATATCCCTCAGATAGCGTATTGAGGGTCGGTTGTAGTGATATTATTTCTGAAGAGCTCTATTGTATATTTGAGACATTTTGATAATACAAATTGTTGGTGGAGATTTCTGGTTCCTATGCTGTCTGGAGATGGAAATGAATAACTCTGTTTTGCTGCAGAATTCCTGTGTCATTTGCTGAAGCAATAAGTTTCTCTGAACTGTGTATGTGTTTTCTGTGTTTTCCATAATTCTTATGTTTTTCATAAATCTTAGTAAATAGAGAAAAAGAATAGCCTAGGATTTGTTTCGAACACCCTATGCTCAATCTCTATTTCTAAATATGTTTTCTTCTGAAATTAGCCATGGATATGAATTCTTGATTGCTCATATCTAAACTAATTATGTCATGGTGAATATTGTTTAAGAATTCTTAACTGCTCTTAGGCAATACTTTCATTTTTCTTTGTTAGCATAGTGAAAGATTCTTAACTGCCTTTCACTCACTAATTCCATAATTTCATCAAAAATCTGGTAAATTGCTTCACATATGCCTATCTGGCTCTACAACAACACTCCGCCTTCATAAATCTACTCCAGCAGCACAAATATCTCGACTCCATTGCCCAATGGACCAAACTATTCTTTGATCTATATTTCAATTCTGTCTGGATTCACCAACCCACCAAATTCAAACAAAATAGTACACCATAACTAGCCTAAAAACATTCATCAAACAAAGCTAAATTATAAAGAGAGAGCCCTCTCTGGTTGCAAGTAGGCTAGGACCTGTAGCTAAAAGTTTGGTCAGTGGTTACCTTGGTCGTATTCCCTTTAGGAAGCAGGGAAAAACCTGAGTGTTAACATTAATGGAGACTCCACTGGGGAACTTATGTCAAGTACCAAGTAAAAGGAAATAAGCTTCTTGTTTAAATCATATCATAAGATACCAAGGAAGGAGGACTCAGAAACTAGCTCCAAGGAAGAAATCTCGTTACACTAGGTCCAATCCTGACCCTAATCCCCCAACTATCTTTGAAAACCCCAATTTAATCCCCAAAATCTTAAAGAAGCAAGAGCAGCTAGGGGAGCTCTCAGATTCAGATACAGAACCAAATCAGCAGAGCTATATTCCTACTCCTGTCAAAGCATCAGTCCACCCTCACACTATCCCTACTTATCCTAGTTCTTCATACACTTCCCAAGGTAGTTTCCCCACTCCTCCATCCCCAACACGCCTTACTCCTGTTATCCCTGTTGTTCCAGCTATTCCTCTCCTTCTTGCTGCCCCTTTTATTCTTGCAAATATGGCTAGATATGCTCCTTTAGTCCTGCCTGCAAATCTAGGGGCAATGCCCCAAGTCTATCAAGGCAAAATCACTTACTTTGATGGTACTGGCACTTATACAGCCTAGCAACACACCAAGAGGATGCAGGACTATTTTGAGAACTATGAGATAGATGATGAAGATGTAAGAATGAAAATTTTTGTGCAAAGTTTGGCAGGGGATGTAAGGAATTGGTTCAGGTCTCTAGCTGCAAACTCTATAATCAATCCTGATGCCTTATACCTAAGTTTTTTAAACAGATGGGAAAAGAAGAAAGAACCTCTACACATACTGACAGAGTATGATAAATTGAAAAGGGGCCCACAAGAGACAGTTCAAGATTACTGTGCTAGGTTCAACAATGTATATAACGCTATCCCTCAAAACTTGAGACCTCCTCCTGATTTGGCCTTGATCAAATTTCCTGTTGGATTTGAACCAGACATGGCATATCAATTAAGAGAAAGAGCACCTCCAAGTCTTGTAGATATGTAGAATATAGTTGTAAGTGTGGAGGCAAATCTAATTGCCAAGAGAACCAGAGCAAAAAACGAGAGAAGAATAGCATTCAAAGAGGAACCCTCAACCTTTGACAAAAAACTAGATGCAATCATGAAGGGTATGGAGAGGTCAGGAGATAGATTTGAGACCATGGAGAGAAAGTCCTCTTCGGAAGGACAAACAAGCAACACCACTAGAAATCCAAATTTTAGAAAAAACCAAAACCCAAACGCTGGGAGAACTAGTCCTGATCAGAACATCAGACCTCCATTTCAAGAAAATTATGCAGAGGCCTCAACCACTAGTGAACAAATAGAAGATCCCCTCATCAATTTGATGGGTTTGGAAAGTGAAGAACAAGTATTCTTAACACAAGATAATCAACAAGCCCAAGGCTACAAACAATTCCAAGCAAAATCTGGTGAGTCATTTGATTTCAGAGAAGGGTATGACACAACAGTCTATGAAGTACATAAACAATACAAGTTAAGAAGTAGAACCATAGATGTACCTGAGAATAACAAACAAACAAACACCAAACTGCCCAAGAAATCTAGTGATAAAGTTGTCTTAACAGAGTCCTCAGATAAAAAACCCCACAAGGAGGTTATAGTGGAAGATGTATCTGATATACAGCCTCCAGTAAAACCTACACCCACACCACTTCTTCCAACGGAAATTTTGGGCAAACCTCTAGAAAACAGAGCCAACCCAAACATACCCCAAAACAGTATACCTAAGCAGGACATGGTCACCCAAAATTCAGCAGAAAAAGAAAAATTTTCTGCTCATAATGTAAAAGTTCAGATGGAAAAACCTTTCAATCTTGAAACAAAAATTGGCAAACTAAAAATTGCAATTCCTCTGTCTGAAGTAGCCAAACATGAGGTCTTCAGACAAAAAATTAATAGATCATTGCAAGTACCAGAAAATAGGGATGCAGTTAACATTCTGGATGACCAACCAGAGCTGATTTTTGGCTCGGAAGTCAATGGCAAATCAGGGGATGGAGAGACTCCTCCATTCTATGTAAGCCTAAACATTCACGACAAAGTATTACACACTGCCATGTTTGACTCAGGGGCCTCTCATAACCTAATGCCCAAATCAGTAATGGAAAAACTTGGATTAGATATCACCATACCCTATAAAGATTTGTTTTCATTTGATTCCGGCCAGGTAAGATGTTTAGGCCTGATCAAAGACCTTTGTGTATCCCTAATCCAATATCGAGCCAAAACAATTCTAATGGATGTAGTAGTGGCTGACATTCTACCTAAATATGGTATGCTCCTATCAAGATCTTGGGGTTCCAAACTCCAAGGATCTTTGCAACTAGACATGTCATATGCCACAATTTCAGTCTTTGGCCAGCCAAAGAGACTGTACCGAGAGACACTCATGAAATATGTGGTCAGCAGTCAGGATAAGCCCCAAAACTTCCCAATCTACTCCATCCATTCAGACATGGACTCCTTCATACTATACAATGCTGATATATGTCCCAAGACTGAGCTCAAGCTCCTAGAAACAAAGGAAACTAGGCATATGAATGAACAATCCATAGTTTCAGAACAAAAGATCACTTATGTAATCAAAACAACAGAGTCTGCTAATAGGTCACAAGAATCACCAAAACTAGACTTGCCCACTGAACAAATATGTAAATCCATTAAAACAAACATTGAACAAGAAACCATGTGGTATTTAGAATTTGATGGGTCAGTAAATAAGCTAGGAGCAGGAGCAGGGGCATGGATACACAATACTCAAAATGACCATGCTCTAGGTCATGCATATAGGCTTAATTTCAGATGCACAAATAACATGGCAGAATATGAAGCCTTCCTACTAGGTCTCAAACTGATTAAGAGTCTAGGAGTGACCAAGGTCTCCATATTGGTGGATTCAGACCTAATTATCCAACAGATAAAGGGAACTTTTGTCACAAATGATCCCAGGCTGAGGTCTTATAGGTTAGCAGTGACAGATTTGCTCAACAACTTCTTAGAATACCAACTTACCAAAATACCTAGGAACCGCAACTTGCATGCTCACAGTTTGGCAACCTTTGCAAGCACCTGTAAACTTCCTTTTGGGCCTAACCACCAGTTCACTGCTGAGATTAAACACAGGCCTTCTGTCCCAGACAATGTAAATAATTGGCAAGTATTTGAGAATGATACTCAGATAAACAATTTTTTAACCATGAAGGAGGAATTCTCAAACTTAAATATTAACACAAGCATTAGGGATGATCAAAACAAAAAAGATGAACTAAACACAAGTATATCAGCTGAAACAACAGATATGATATTACATCCTACAACCTTTGACCCTGCCAATTTACAGAAGCTAAAGATAACAAATCTTGATGAAATTAATGAGGAAGAAACATAAGTAATTCAATTAAAAGATAATTTCTTGCCTATAGGTCTTGCTCCTTTAGAAGACATTTTTGGTTCAAATGATCTCTCTAAGAAACCAAAGATGCAACCCATCAATGCATAAATAGAGGAGTGCAACATTGGGACCATTGAAAATCCCAAAATGATCAAGCTTTCTAGAACCTTACCTCCTGATAAGAAATCAGAATATATCAAACTATTCAAAGAGTTTCAGGATGTGTTTGCCTGGAGCTATGATGACCTTAAATCCTATGATACTACAGTTATCCAGCACATAATACCCCTGAAAGAAAACCAAAAACCCTTTAAACAAAAACTAAGAAGAGTTAATTCAGTACTTCTTCCCCTAATAGAAAAAGAAGTAAAATGAATGTATGACGCTGGGATTATTGCTCCTATAAGGTTTTCTGAATGGATTTCTAACCTTGTACCTACAAGAAAGAAAACTGGGGAGATAAGACTTTGTGTGGATCTGAGAAATTTAAACAAATTCTCTCTCAAAGACCACTACCCCTTGCCAAAAATGGATCACATCTTACAAAGGGTAGTGGGAGCTTCAAGGATCTCATTACTGGATGGTTTCTCAGGATTCAATCAAATCTTAGTTCACCTAGATGACCAAGAAAAAACAACTTTTACCACACCTTGGGGAACTTTCAAATATGTCAAAATGCCTTTTGGACTCAAGAATGCTGGAGCCACATTTGAAAGGGCAATGGATATAGCCTTTGCCAAAGAAATCCATGATTTCTTAGTAATATACCTTAATGATTTAACAGCCTTCTCAAAATCAGACCAGGAGCATTTAAAACACCTTAGACAAGTGTTCTTAATTTGCAGAAAGTATGGCATTTCTTTAAACCCAAAGAAATCACTATTTGGCCTAGAAGAAGGCAAACTCCTTGGTCATATAATTTCAAAAGATGGCATAAGAATTGACCCTGATAGGATTCAAGCTATACTGCAAGTCCCCCATCCAAGAAACATCAAGGAATTACAAGCCTTTTTGGGAAAGATTAATTTACTAAGAAGATTCATTCCTAACTTGGCTGAGCTGATAAGATTATTGAACAATATGCTCAAGAAAGATGCCAAGGTCAAATGGACAATTGAGGCTAAACAAGCTTTTGAAGAAATCAAGATAGCCCTGACAAAAACACCTGTGCTTACAAGCCCTAGTTTTGATAGAGACTTTATAATCTTCTCCTTTGCCTCTGAAAATACAATTGCTGCTGTCCTACTACAAAAGGATGACTTGGGATGTGAAAAACCTATTGCCTTTTTCAGTAGAGCCCTTAGGGATGCCCCACTCAAGTACAAAATCATGGAAAAGCAAGCATATGCCTTGGTAAAAGCCATAAAGGATTTCAGAGTTTATATCCTATACTCTCACATAATTGCATATGTGCCCAATGCAGTAGTCAAAGACATCTTAACTCAAGAGGGAATGGAAGGCAAGAGGGCAAATGGATTGCCAATATTCTGGAATATGATATAGAAATCAAACCAACAAAACTTATAAAAGGACAAGGGCTAGCTAAACTGATGACTGAGACTAACTTTCAAGCCCTTGACATCAATGAACTGGATAACGAACAGGAGATGGCGACTCCACAGATCAATCAAGCCTTTTTACAATCACCTTGGTATGCTGACATATGTTTTGTATTATTAAACCTGCAAGCTCCTCCAGGGTTATCCAGAACCAAGAACATATTTCTAAAATTGAAGGCTGCAAAATTTTGTATCATAGACAATGTTTTATTTTGGAAAGATCATGAAGGTGTCCTGCTCAATTGCCTAACTTCAGATGAAGCTGATAAGGTCCTTAGAGAATTTCATGCAGGAGACTGTGGAGGGCACTTATATTGGAAATCCATAGCTGATAAAATCCTGAGGGCTGGATTTTATTGGCCCTCCCTGTTTATTGATTCAAAAAAGTTTGTAATGTCATGTCATAAATCTCAGATCTTTGAAGGGAAGAAAAAGTTACTTCCCTTGCCCCTCAGGCCCATTTCAACTGAAAAACCATTTCAACAATGGGGCTTAGACTTCATTGGGGAAATTCACCCTTCATCCTCAGGCCAGCACAGATGGATCCTGACAGCTACTGATTACTTCACCAAATGGATAGAGGCCATACCTTGCAGACAAGCAAATGATTCAATTATCATATAATTCCTAGAAACCAATATCTTGTCTAGATTTGGCTGCCCAGAGAAGATCATAACAGATAATGCAACTGCCTTTAAATCCAAGAGAATGATCAGCTTCTGTGACAAATATCATATCACTCTAGGTCATTCAACAACCTATTACCCTCAAGGAAATGGCCTAGCTGAGTCCTCCAATAAAAGCCTCATCAACATCATTAAAAAGGTCTTGGAGGAGAACAAAAAGAATTGGCATAAGAAGTTGGTAAATGCACTATGGGCAGACAGGTTGAACACCAAAAGATCTATTGGTACTAGCCCATATGAGTTGGTGTATGGCCTGGAAGTTGTGTTCCCATCATCTCTTGGGATCCCTGTGATCAAATTGCTGCAGGAAATACAGGCTGAACCCAATG
>APFE030130776.1:0-14553 GCA_000404065.3 Pinus taeda
TAATATAATGTCTAAATTTATTAATGGAAAAATTACAGCTAAAAAATCTTTCTCAGTAACCGTATAATTTAGTTCAGCAGGTGACAAGTTTTAACTAATGAAATAAATACCATAAGACTTTTTGTCTTCTTCTTGTCCTAAAGTTGTGCTAATAGAAGTATATGAGGCATCAAAGGAAATATGGAATGGTAAGGACCAATTTGGTCCTCTCAAAACTGGTGACTGCACTAGTTTTTCCTTTAATGTCTCAAGGGACTGTTGGAAAGCTATGGACCAAGAAAATTCACTATCTTTAGCCAAAAGTTGGAAAAGGACGGTAGCTATCCTTGAGAAATTATTAATGAATCTCCTATAGTAGCCCGCATTTCCTTGAAAACCTCTTGCTTCCCTTTGAGTTTTGGGTATAGGAAGACTCAAAATAATTTCTATTTTTGCAAGGGAAACCTAGATACCTTTGTTAGAAATAAGATGGCCAGGAACCACCCTTGCCTTACATTTAATTTGCATCTTTTATCACTCAAGGCGAGATGAGCTTCTTGGTAGTGAAGAAGCACTTTTTCTAGATTCTTGAGGGCTTCATGAAATGAATCACCAAAAATAAAAAATTCATCCATATGTATTTACACACACTCGAGGTAAAAAAAAATGGCTAAGACCACCCTCTGAAAGGTAGCTGGGCCATTACATAGCCCAAAGGGAAGCATTCGGTAAGAAAATATACCCCATGGACATGTAAAAGTGGTTTTGTCTTGATCCTCAAGTGTAATATGTATCTAGTTATACCCACTAAAGCCATGTAGAAAAGAAAAGTACTTCTTACCAATAAGGATATCAAGTACCTAATTGATGAAAAGGAGGGGGAAGTACTCTTTCAGAGTGTATTTGTTCAATTCTTTGTAGTCAATACAAATTCTCCATCTCCCATCTTTTTTTTCCACTAAGACCAATGGAGAGACCCACTGGCTATCAAAAATAGGATAGATAAAATCAACATCTAAGAGCTTTTGCAATTTTTCCATTATAACATCTCTTAGAGTTGTGGTCATTTGCATTTGGGGTTATCGTACAAGTCGGGTTCCATCCTAAATATAGATATGGTGGGTACAAACTTCAGGAGGGATGCCTTTCATATCTTCATAACCCCATGCAAAGGCATCAAGATGGTTTTGCAACAAATTTAGAAGTTGCTTTTGCTAGGAAGAATCCAAGTCTGAATTGATATGCAAGGATTTACCTACACTAATCTCAACAAGAGTGGTAGTAGGCTCAAGAGTACACAGAGGTGTTGCTAGAGATGGTGGTGAGGGAGGTAGAGAGTCATATCTTTCCTAAAATTCTAGACTAAAAATCTGACTCAATGACTCAAAATTGGGCATGGTGTGTAGATTGTTAAGGAAGTCTTTAATCTCACCCTCCTACTAGAATTCAACATTTTGATGTATCAAGGAAAAAGACTGAGTCTCATCATCACTACTGTATTCTAACCATAAAGTGTCTCAGACCCCCTGAATCGATCTAGTGGGTGGATACAAGGTGACCTTCTTCCTGGAATCTCCAAGCGAAATATACATGTCACCGGAACGACATCCGACATAAGCACTGGTCGTAGCAAGCCATGGTCATCCTAAGATCAAGGGATGTCCTCCCATAGGGTTCTTTGGCTGATTTACAATGAAGTCTGCGGGATGTTCCCAAGAGTCTAAACAAATGACCACATCATCGAAAACCTCGTTCAGCTTGATTTTAGATGTGTCTACTAGTTCAAGCACAATGGGTGTAGGATGAATATGGAGCAATCCAAGTTGATCCACGGTTTGCTTAGCCATAACATTAATGGCTACTCTTAGTTCTATAAGTACATTGGAGACAAGGACATCACCTATCTAAACATAGACAACAGTGTTTCCGGGGTCTGTATATTTCTCCATGTGCATACACCCCATCATTAACTCTACTACTCTATGAACAAATTGCATGGTTTGAGGTTCTAATATTCTCCTTCTTGGCTTCTTGAGACAGAGTTCCCTAATGATTTTTGTGAAAATGGGGATCTCTTTAATAGCTTGGAGCAAAGGCACCTTTATGAAAAGGTTCCTAAGCTTAGAAGCTAGGCTAGTTTTAGGAATGGGGTCCTCCTTCTCCACAACCAACCTCTCTAGATAGGGAGGTCAGTTGGGAGAAGATGGAAAAGGCTCAAAAGGTATGGGGATAGGCAGGATGGTGTCATTTCTTTAGAATGGTCAGGAGTTTCCTCCTCACCTTTCTCGTTGATAATCACCATAGGATTCTTTTGATTTTCTGGGGTTACTATCCTCCCCAATCTCAATTAGTGGTCATTGACCCCAACTTGCATGGACTAATATCTGGATGAGAAAAGCAGGTTCATACAATGGATCATCTATACCGCTTTGTTATTAGGGTTGGATAAAGGTTGGGCAAGAAACTGAGAAGGTCGAAAAAATGGAGGTAAATGCAATGGTGGCATTGGATGACTCAGCTAAGGTACTGATGGCTGTGGCATTGGGTAAGGTAAATAAGTAGGAGGGTATGACTGCATAGGTGCATAAGTAGGAGGGTATGACTACATGTAGTGGTTCTGCTTCAGGTTGTCCTCCTTCTAGTACAACTTTCAGCCCAGGTATGGAGGGACATTTTTTCATGGCATAGTTCTCTATACAAATTGTACATTTAATAGTTTCTTTAATATAGAGAGTACATTCTCTTAAAGATGCTTTCTTCTACATTTTGGACAAAAAATGGACAATGTCTCCTGTTTCTCTACAAGTTTTTGTTGAAACTTCAAAGAGTATATTTGTTTACTAATAGTATTCATTATTTCAGTTTTCATATCTTCCATTTTGTTTTCTAATCCAATGATCATAGCTTCAGTAGATTCAATTTTCTTATTTGTATTCCGCATTCCTTTATCGGATCTATATTGGTTCCTCAAGAATTTCCTGCACAAGTCACAGATTTGATCAAAATATTTTTTATCAATATCCCTTTGTCCTAATAGATTTAAATTATTCCTAGCATCATCAATAAGCCCCGATAATAATAAGGTTCTAATGGTACTTATATCGAATTTGTGCTTTGACCTTTGGAGGACGTACAAGAATCTCTCCATGTAGTCCTCTAGACTCTCATAATCATTTTGCACGATAGTAAAGATTTCATCTTGAATATCTCTGGTCTTTCAATATTCCTGATATTTTGACAAGAACACTCTCTTCATTTGTTCCCAATAATATATAGTGTTTCCTCCTAGTCCCATGAACCAGCAAAGTGTTGTGTCCTTGAGAGTTGCAGGAGATAGCTTTAACTTCTGGGCATCAGATGAATAATCATAACTTCTACACAAAATATCAAACTCAAATAGGAAAGATTTTGGATCTTCGTGTACCTTACAGTAGAAATGAGGAAGAGTTGATGGAGAAATATTTTTCATTTGTACTTGTGTATTAGGATCCACAATTGGGAATAAAAAAGTGGATTGTTCCTCATTTACCTGATTTTCACCGATTCTTTTTGCATGGTCTTCCTGATCTACCATTGTTTTTCTTCCACACTAACTGCTCTCAACAGGCTGAAAAGGCTGACTATGGGTTCTAATAGTCCCCTTCTTCCCCTTTGTCGGCTATGTCACACCTAGACCACCATTTCCAACGCCCAAGTGGATTGTTCCTACATGATGAGTCTGAGTTTGTTTGGATGTTCTACCTACAAAAGAAGGCCCAATATGAGATTTGGTTTCATATTTATCAGTATATCTTTCGCTCCTAGTGGGCTTCAGACCCCCATCTATTTTAGGCATTCATTCCAAAAAGGTGAAAAAAAAATTTCAATAAATTTGTTGCAACTTAAAAATAACTGGACACCTATAAATTCCTTCAAGAAAATAGAAGCACGCTGTAGAAAAATAATAGCAGAATTACCCCTATTGCAAAAAAAGAAAAATTCTTACCAATTCAAATCATCTCCCTGGTAATGGCACAAAACTGTTAGGTACAGGAATTGCACTTGAGCAAACTCCTCAACAGTTAATTGTCAACCTAGGGGTTTTGTAAACTTAGAGATGAAGCATAGGCAATGCCAGAAGAGGTATGAAATTTTCCTATTCCTAATCCTACTTCTTAAATGAAATGTTGTAGAATCAGATAGAAAACAATATTAAATACAATCAACACCAAAGCAATTCTAGTGCTAGAATGAAAAAGAATAATTTACGAGAAAATCAAGTAAAGGAACTTTCACACAACTAGAAGCAATCTTCGATGCTGAAATGAAATATTATGTTTATCTTTAGTATATACAGCTAACAGTTTAACAAGTGGGCCCTTGCAAGATCTATTTCCCAATTTCTCTTCCTTATACACCAAGCAACCTATTCCTGTACTATTGTAATCAGCTTACACTAGTGTAGGTGCAATACTTTACCTGAAAAAGTATAATTTTCCTTCTTTACTAAAGACTTATGTCTTTATGGAGGTGCCCTAAGCCTCAAGGCTTAGAACATTATGTTCCTCTCACAAGAGACCACCTCTTGCACCGATACAGAGCTTCCTTCACTAAAGTTTCCAATTTACTTTTGAAAGAATTAAAAGATGTGTTGAAAATAATTGCAATTGCAAGCTAGATTCTGAGATAAATTACATGTGAAGAGGAATGCTTTAATTAACTCAAATTTGCATTGAAAGTAAATTTCATAAAGCAAAAAAAATTTGAAATAATCAAGCAATAGTCAAAGTAATTTGCATCCATGAATTGACTTTCAACAATTCACTTATAAAATTTTTGTTGCTTGTTCTTAAGTCATAAACTGCAAGCATAAAGTATAGTGTTTGTAATATCGTTCTTTCTTAATTCATGTAAAGATCCATTAGAAGTATAATTCTTTACGTTGAGAATGATTACTTGAATTCGCAATATGTTTTCTTGTAAGAATAAATGAAATTATAAGCAGAAAGGGAACATAACACTTGTTGTAAATTAAAATCAGAGTGCAAGAAACTACATGCACTGTTACAGGAAGAATCTTCCTGCACGACTTGAGTGGAAGAAAACTAGGACAAAAATTTTAGGAAAGGAATTGTAGGAAGGAAATTGCAAGAAATTAATTTGCAGCAAAAAAAATTGCAAGAAAGAAATAAACTTAATTAAACGTCCAAACTACGGATCCATTCACGCTTGACTATAAAATGAATTAATCTTAGAATTCTGAAATAAACATAAGACCAATCAGAGTCACACAACTGCAAATGAATATATGTTCACACAAACTTTTTAAATGGTGAAAGCACAAGGGTAAACGAGTTGGGTTAGCTGGGCCCTAGCAAACCAGCTCATTTCTCGTTTAGGAAATGAAACGATTGAACACTTAATCACGCATGAAATAGAAATTAAACACAGTGTGAAGAAAACATGGCACATTCCTTGTATTAACTTGATCATCAAATATACATGATAGTGCGAGTCCAACCCAGAACTGAGGGTGATACAAAACTACAAAGTAAACAAAATTACAACTAGGAGATCGCTCCCTTGGCTCTACTTACACTCTACATTATATACAGTCTCTTTGCCTTAGCCATATTCTGCTAATTATAGTCATTTCTATTAAATCCTTTCAACCGAACGGACTAATAAATGAACTTTGCCAAATAAACTAATGGTTATAATAAAACACGGATTTTGTTGGTCGTAGACCATATTCTTGGCAAGCATCCCTAACTATACGCTGCCAATGGCCATCCTTAGATAGTTCACAACCGAACTAGGAGTTGTGGATCAAAAACTCCCGCATGGAATATCACAGATATCATGGAGTAGCATCGTTGATGGTGCATGAATCTGCCTACACTGATCACGCTAAATCATGATTAACACTTAGTTCTTGAATTACTTTTAGGAAAGTTAAACATAAGTTACAAGAGATACTAAAAGGTATGAAATCTATGTAAATTAATTAAAAAAGCACTTAATAAATCTTAATTATGAAATACGAAGTATATGTAGGAATAGATGATTTTCTTGGACTAGTGCAGGAATGAGAGGGTTAAGTAGAGATAAAACAAAGGTTAAGTCTTATGGGAATAGGGTAAAAATAGAGAAATTTGGGACACCAACAGATTTATCCTTGATATTTCTATTGTTATTATCCTGGTTATACGAATGTATTATGACAATGATGTTCTATGGTGTTGGGTAATTTAATGGACTGTTAAATTAATTGCATTTATATGTCAATCCGGGTACGTGAGCTTGATAAGTACACTACACTGTATGTGCTAGGAGATTAGCTTTCAATATTTATGCATAACTGAAATGAATTCAAAACTTCAAAAGGAAATTATATTCTTTAATATAAACTATGAAAGTACTAAGTTTTTGGAAAGGAAATTAATGTTAAACTAAAAAAAAACATAAATATTATTAATCTAACAAAACATGAGATTTTATCCTAGGAAAGTATGGAGATTTTGTTCAAAAACTTACAAACTTTAATCTACGGAATTATGAACATTTTAATCTAAGAAATCATAAACATTTAATCTATAGTAAGCATGAGTTTTTAATCTATGATAATAATAAACAATTAATCTATGTAAAACAAACCATTCATGAGAATATGAAAGAAATGGAAAGAATTTATATTATTCTCACAGATGTCTAGGGAGGCCTCTTGAGGACTAGAAGGTGTTGAAAACTCAGATCAAGGGAAGAGATTTATATCACCAATTTCATTCAGAGTTGCGCCATAATAAAAAAATTATGTTCAATGAAAAATATATAGTTCTTCTCCTTCAATAATAAGAAAAAATTACAAATTAATATCATCCTTGACATATCTGATCATCCCCCCACTCATTAACAAGAATGCAATTTATAGAATTTTGAGACAGTTAACAAATTCAAAATTTTATTACTTGAGTTTTGGTCACGGGATCAAATAAAACAAAATTTCACATATTTTTGGATCAAAGATTAGCCCAGATCTGATCAAGCTTATCTCTATGCCACGAATTTGCTAAAGAACAACTCGTTCTGGCCTTTTTGTTGACTGTGCATTAAATGAAAAATTGGAAAACTGTGTATCCATTTAATCTGCAAAATAATGCTCCAAAAAACTTCGAAAATCTCTCAAATGGTAATGAATTTGAGAAAAATTCTCAAAGACAACCTCATTGGGCTTGGTTTGAAGAAGACCCATGTTTTTGGTTTCCAAAATTCACTTTCATTTTCTCAGAAAACACATTTCTCGTCCACTGGTAAAATTTTTCGCATTTTACCCTTTATTTGATGTTGGAGGTCCACACGTGCGAGATCGATTGAATTTGACCAATAAAAATCCATATTGGAACTTCTAGTAACCAACTCTAAGTGCCAAGTTTCCTACTAGAGTGATGCTACTACCTCAACCATGGAGATAGATATGGAAATTTGACAAAACTACAACAACTTGAATGTGCTAAATTGTCATTAGTAGAACCATGCAAGATTCTTCTTAATTCATTAAAACTAATGGAAATAATAATAATAAACCATGTAAACATGTATGCGGGATTTTGGTGCATTTATGAAGAAATGTGGTTAAAAATGATGACAATAGGTGAATGGAATGATGCGACAATGGATGGTTTCATCAACAAAATCATGACAAGTTGGAGGCCAAACATATGGGTTCCCTCATGTTTTGATTTGTAAATGAATCAAAAATGAACCTATGACTTAATAGATGATAATGCAGCTAATGATATAAGGGAACAATTCTTCTTACATATTCTTAGATAAGTATGAGACCCCTAGGCTTAGATCTCTTATTTAAACATGTAGATTGCATATTTGTGACATGTTTGATGAAACTCTTGTCATGGATAGTAGGGGTCCAGTCAAGTGCTTGTTCAAGTAATTGGCTGTATCGTTATTATATTGTTATATTTCAGTTCTAAAAGTGCCATTGAGTTCTGGGCAGTGTCGTTGGCTCTGAGCTTGAAAAAGTGGCACAAATCCTGAAATCGTAGTCACAGGTTTGAGGAGAAAATTCCCCAGATGCATGCATAACCATGTTGTGGGAGCATCTGGAGCCTCCTCAATGCATGCATGTCCATATCAAGGTAGCGTCCAGGGGTTTAATGGTCTAAAAGTTTAGTTGGTCACAGGGGCTAGCTACCTAAGTGGTTGGGATGGATCCTGGGAGTTTTGTTGTTGTTGTGGAAGGTTTGGGTGGTGTTTCCATTGATTCCACTTCCTTAAGGTCACCTAGGAGGTTGAATCCCATTATAGTGGCCCTGTGTCACATATTTATCCTGGTTGGTTGATTACATCGATAGATGTGGGATGAGCGTGTTACAATTTCATAGGTAAATGGGTAGGAAGGTGAAGTTTCTTTCAATATTTATTCTCTTTTTCAAAATCCTCCATGTGAAGATGATGTTTCCTCATTCTTGGCTGATATTGAATTTGGTAGTCAATCAAATGAAATCAATTTTCCTAATCAATTTGAAGTCTTGGCAGCCATTATTTTGATGAAGATGACTTCATGGATGTATATAATGATGGAAGCCGAAGTGCACCAACTAATCTTTCAGTTTCTCAAGAATATTTTGTTTCAAAAGATTTAGATTTAAATCTGATTCGGTGAAAGAGGATTATCCTATGAACGATTCTTCCTCTTCAACTCACTATTCCTTGTATCTTATTATTTATAATGAAAATATGCCATGCTCTCCAAATGCATGTTTTGATGAGTTGAATCTTGAAATGACACTGGATAGTGTTATTATCTGAGAAAAGGAAGGAAGAAATCAAATCATAGAGCATTCGTTCCATTGCTTATCATCTCATATTTTCCATGAGGACAACTCTTCAAATCAATTTTCTGTTGAGAATTATCTTGTTGAAGTTGTAAAATCTAATCAAACTAGTGACGTAGATGGTTTCCATCTAGATAATGAATATCTTGTTAATTTAACTGATAGAAGTTTTCCACACGCAATTTGTGATCTGTCTCTGTTCTCAAATGTCGTTATCTATCCTTTCAAAGTTTTAAAACTTGTTAGGAATTCGAGGCACTCCAACTCTCATTGATGGTTATGTTAGGTTCTCGTAATCTTGATAATATTCCTAAACCATGTCAAATTTGGATTTCCTCACAAAAATATTTACTTCATATTGTTTCACTAGATGCAAACTCGTCCTTAATGAATTTTGGGATTTATCATCAAAAGTTTTCTATCTCTTGAGATTTGGTTTCTGATTAGATCCAGGATACTGATATAATGAATTCATCTTCATCTAGACCTCTTGTATCTAATACAGGATTGGAATGTATGCCTTTCAAGAATGTAAGAAATTGTTAAGCTGATCAACATAAGTATTATCTTTGGTTGAAGAATTTATATCTATTGAATGCTATGGTGAATAGCAAGCTCCTAATTTTCATTGTGAATGTTACTCAGCTAATCATTTATGTGTTGGCTCAATCAATAATTTTTAGCAACATTCAAGTCTTGAATCATTTAGTGGATCAAAACCCCCATGTTGATATGGATTCTAGATTTGATTTGACACATTCCTCTAAGCTTTTGTTAATGGTCTCCCTCTTCATTTCCTCTTCTTGTATTGAGAAAAAAATGCAGAGGGCTATCCTTCTTCATGTTTTTCAATTCTTCCTCTGTAAATCATCATGACCTCCTGTTGAGTACAGTAACCAACGAGATCATCAAATTTCAGAAGGACATTATTGTTTCTTTGAGTAGTAACGAATGTTTCCCAAATAGGAGGAAGATCTTGTAGAGTCACCACCACCAGCTCTCTGTCAGATTTTTTTTCAACAACCGAATACAATTAATCCCTTAGGCAAGATACTCTCATGATATAAGATTGAACAGATTCATCCTTATTCATTTTCATCTCTTTGAGCTGAGTTTTCAAGGAGAGGATATGATTCAAGTTGTTGATTTCATGCATCCCAACTATCTTATCATAGATATCCTTAGACTTTTTCAAGCTACCAATATAAACAAGCAAATGATCTTGTAAACCATCAATGATAATTTTCTTGGCTTTGAGTGCACCTTTCTTGTCTATGTATTTGATAGCAGAAGTCACATTTTCTAGAGGTACATGAACTCTTCCTTCCACGTATTCCAAGACATAATTTTCATCCAATGTGACTTCAAACTTGATCATCCAAGCATCAAAGTTTGATTAGTCACCCAACTTCTCATAATCCTTGAAGCAATAGGTAGACATCTTGACAAAATCAAATGGTCTTCTTCAGCTTCTTTCAAGAATGATTTATCTTGTCTCTTGTCTCCTTGGTCTTGTCATCACCTTGACTCTGATACCATGTTAATTTTGTAATGTTCAATGCTTTTACAATTCCTATAGCCCAATTCTTAACTTAAATTAACAATCAAATCAATATTACATAAATAAATAGGAATTGTTGATAGAATGGTAAATGCAATGTACAGTAGAAGTCAATCAAGAGAAATAACAAGAGGCACCAAGATTGGTCAAAGATTAGTGAAAAACCCACAATGAGAAAAACCCTTTCAAATTATTCTTCTTATTAGATTACCATAAAATGTTCAACAAAGAGAGTACAATGGTCCAATTGATCAATCAAGATTCAAATTCAATCCTTTGACAATCCAACAAAACCAACCAAACAATATTAAGAGATGATTGCAATAGACAAATATAATTAAAGTCCAAGTCTTCAAAACTGATCCAAGTCTGCGATTAATGATAAAAAATACCTTACATCATAGTCGTAGGGACCTAGTGCTCATTAGTGTGGTTGTAGCTCCACAAACATAGGGAGCACCCTATCAACCAAATGGTTGAATTCAAATTTTCCTTGATCCAACCCTGGGGCTCTAGATTAATTTCTTCTCCTTACTTATGTGAGCTTGGACCCTACGATTTCAGACTTGCGTGAACCAATCTAGAGAAGAGAGAGAAGAAGATGCTTGAAGATGATGTCCAAATGAGGTTGAATTTTCTTGTGTTTATATTCTTCCAAGGAGTACCCAATTTATCTTTAAAGTCAGCTTGAACATTTGTGCACATGTGGGTTTTCACCTTAAAAACACATTTTTACTTATTACCAAATTAAATTCTTCCAAGGGATAGGAGGGGTCTCTCTTGATGACGAAGGTTATCCAAAGGAGTGAATTTGTCTCTAAGATGCCAAATTAACACATTAAGGTTGAAAATGTATATATTCAATGTTGACACTGTTATCACTCAGAAGTCGTCCCTAGAAGTTACCAAAAAAGGAATAATCTGAGGTAACCACAACCCTTTCTTTTAGACTCGGGTTCTAGACAACCAAAGTCTAGAGAGAGCTCTCTCTTTATAAATTAACTTTGTTTTGGGTGGGATTTTAGGCTAGTTCTTAGTGTTCATAAGGTGTTGAATTTGGTTGGGTGGTGGAATTCTAGGAACAGATGGATGGAGCAAGGCCTTCAATCCATTGGGCTATGGAGTCAATCAAAGGTTGGCTTAACTGGACTAGATCACTCAAGGGAGTGTTCACAGGGTAGGCTAGCAAAGAAAACGGCAAATATTCAGGTTCAATGGATGAGGTAGTCCTAACTAGCATGAAAGAGAAATGAAGAATCCTTAGACGAGGATCAAGATGAAGAAGCAGGAGGTGATCATGAGCAAAGGGAAACTAAAAATCCTTTACTATAGACCTAGGGGAAAACTACGGAAGTAAGGGAGAAGTTAAGAATTCCCTAACTAAGATAGTTTAGCAGAAAACATTAAGAATGTAAACAGTCAAGACAAAGAGCATCAAACCCAGTTCTAAAATATCATTAATAGTTTACTGTTCAGATTTCATATAAAGACATATGATTATTAATAAACATAAATAAAAATGATAATGCACATGAGAGATAAAATACTTATTTGATTTTTTCTTTACACAAGAATCTTGTGAAATGTCTGTACTTTATTCCTTATTCCAGCAAGCAAATCTAGTCTTGATACAATAGCACGTTAACTTGAGAGGAAACAAATGCCTATAGAAATGTCTTTGAATCCACCCTAAATACTTTGAAAGGTGAAGAATTTATACAAAAATATTTAAAAATATCTCATAACAGTTTGAGAATTAATCTAGGAAATCAAAATACCTTCAAGCATGAAGATAGAGACAGATGGAAAACAACATCATGTTGTCCCTTTTACTGTGATTGTGCTAGTTGTTTGTAGATCAAATTTGAGCTCTTTAAGCTAGTTGCTGGAATCACTCTTGTCTTTAACCTTTGACTTATACTCTTTAACCTATTACTCTTTGACCCTGTCTATTTCTCTTTTCGCCTGCCTTCAGGTTTACTGTGGTAACTTATAGTAAATCTATCATTGTTGCCCACCATTCATTTTCAGGAAACTTTACCTTGAGCATCCTTCTATATATCTTGTCTACCTCAGTGTATTTGGAAAAAATTGGCTTGGTGACAAATAGGTGATTCACCTCATGCTCTAGGAAGAATAGATTTTCTAAAGTATCATACAATACTTTCCCTGTTGGAAATGCTTTGACTCCTGAAGTACTTGCCTGTTCTCTGGACAATTTCTCTAGTCTATCAACATAATCCACTTGGGTCATAAGTTTGTCATTGATTACCATGCAACTTGGAAGGCCTTTATTGATCAAAATTTGAAGCTTTCCCATGAATTTGTCAATGCCAACCTACATGTTATGGAATTTTTTCTCCAGGTCAATCATGAGGCTTCTTTTAGAAAGAACCTTTTTTATTTTAATGATGGCTTCTATTCTATCTTCCACACCAAGCTCATCTAGTTCATGCCTGTTCTTTCCATTCAAGAAATGGATGAGTTGATTAGCTTCCTCGGACTCGTCTCCTAGGTATTCCTTTCCCTTTTGTATTGCTTCAATGGCCACTTTCACCAGTTTTGTTTGCTCGAATATTACTTGAATTCATGGCCAAATATGATTGACAGAGTCAATGATATTGGCCCAGAGCATCTTCTTAGTTTGTCCTAGTGGTTTTTTCAATGTTATATCCTTCTATAGGACCCTAATCTTATCACCCATCCTTAGGGTTTTCTGTGCTCCTTCTTTCTGTTGTATTTGGGCAAGCTTACAGTCAGTTTCTAAGTCTGCCACGTTTTCCTTAAGTCTCTTAAGCTTTATTGCCTAGATGGGCATTTCCTCCATGGCTTCAACTACCTATGTTGTTTTCTCTGTTGAAGTACCTGTAGTTGTAAACTCTGTTGATGACCATAAGTGTTGTAGCAGGTGGATCTGTTGGTGTTGAAGAGGCTACCAATGTTGAAGGGACTGCAGTTGTTACTATGGCAATGGAAGCTATGGAGGTAGTGGGCAATTAAGTCTGTTTGGAATGAATCATTATGTCCAATTCTTTAGCTGTTTCTTTCAACTGGTTATTTAGCTTGAGGACTAAGTCGATAAGCTCTTCTGGTTCCTTTTGAGTTTATAAGTCTTCTGTTGTTTGTGGATGATGAAGATATGGAATTTCGAGCTACTTTTTCAAAGTAGCTATGTCATCATTCCTCTTTTTAATTAACCTTTCTACAACCTTCATACCTTTGGGATCGTGTCCCAAATCAACAATTAAGTCCTCCAAGGACTTGATTCTGGTGTCTTTTGCCTGTGAAGAGGCCTTTTCCAATTGGCTTTGAGTTGATATTGTTAGCTCCTGCTACATCAGGTATTCATATTTCATGATTGGCATTTCACAGGCCAAATATGTTGTACTTTGCTTGCTGCAATGCTCCATATTTGCTCAAACAGTCTCCATATGAAGAAGGCTACTTCAAGTTCATTCAATTGCCTTCAAAATTTTGTAAAGTTTTCCTGGTATCTCTATTGTTGTTAGTTAAAGGGAGGTCCAAACGTTTAATCTTGGTCTCCCTGGTTTAAATTTCTGTTTTAGATATAGAGATTGAGTTTGTCCAACAGTTTAATCTTGGAGACTTTAGATAGGTAGGGAATAGAAAGTCCACAGTTTAACGGGCTCTGGAAGAAATAAGGGTAGTATGTAGATAGGAAAGCATCAAAAGAAAATGTATGATGGGTTTGCAAGTCTAAGTGCACCCCCAAGCTAAAGAAGAAATAATGCTAGGAAAGTAGGCTGGGTAGGTAGTTCTGAGGCTGTTGAATTACTGACAAGTTCCAAGTTTGCAGGCATAATATCATGCAGAACATAATCAGAAAGCTTTGTAAGCAAAAAGGCTCAAATGAGGTATAACTGACTTCCCTTCTCTGTTTTCCCACATTATTAACTAACATCCCCAAAAAAGGTCAAGATCTACTTGACACCTCTTAAGTTCATCATCTTCATCATTCCTCTTGAGTAAAGATCTGCTTTACTCAAAGTTGTTCCATATCTTCTCCCTAAGTATGGTCCTACCCCCTGTAACAGCCTAAGTCTCCCAAACTTAGCGCTTTCTTATCATCTCCATATTAACCACTAACATTATTATCTAGCTCCCTATGTTTCCCATCCCCGTATTAATATTAACTAAAAATCCCTTATGTAATATCCC
>APFE030130776.1:20333-30747 GCA_000404065.3 Pinus taeda
TGAGTAAAGACTCGCACTGTAACTGTCATATTTTTATAATCAAAGATTGCTGAAAGCATGGATTGCGAAACAACTTGTTGTTTTCTCTTGGCCAAGGAATGATCACGGAATTCCTGTGTTGCTGCATGATACAATAAGTTTTCTTCCTCCCTGTTTATTTTATGTTTTTATCATCTTTCCGCCTTTCTAAGCTGTAGGAAAAAAGAATAGCTTAAGATTTGTTTTGTTACACCTTAAGTTCAATTCCTGCACTTTTCGATGTTTTCTGCTGAAACAGTTATGAGCTAGAATTCTTAAATGCTCTGGTTTACCCTGTTTCTTTCATATATGATGCATGTCTTTGGAATTCTTAACTGCTCCGGGATCCCACTCATCCACTTCTCCCCTTTTTCAGCATGATGAAATGATTCTCTTTTGCCTTTCATCCCTGATATTCATTCCGTACTTTCAGCAGACTGAGTATTGTATCATGCGTGGCTATCCCACTCTGTATCCCCTTGTGACCAAGAAAACGCTCGCATGCCTCAATCTGTGACTCCATGCCCAATGGTTCAAAACTTATAACACCCTACTTTGCCTCTTTACTCAAGAATCCTACCTTCCTTCCAATCACAGTCAACATTCCCTTGAAGTTAGAAAGCTAGCCTAAAATCATCAACTAAGGTTGACTCTAGATCAACTAAGGTTGAGTCTAAAGGAGAGAGCCCTCTCCGATTGTAGGTGGGCTAGAACCTGCAATCAGAAGATTGGTTTGTGGTTACCTTGGTCGTATCCCTAATAGGACCCTAGGGACAACTTGAGTGATAACAAGTCCTACTCATGAGCTTCAAGCAACAATTGATTTATCTCTCCTTGATTTAACATCCACTAAGAGTACAGAAGTGCAACATCAGTAGCAGATATCAAATGCAAATATGAAATAAACCCTGTTCCATTCATTCATCAAAACCTCCTCTGAGGGTGCAAAAGTGCATGTTCTGAGGACAAGTTTTTGATAAATTTCTGGACCCTTCTCTAAATGCATGAGAAGGGTTTAAATACTACTAACTAAATAACTTATTTATAGAAATTCAGGATTCGGTTTAAATGACTGTCTTTTTTTTAAGTAAAACTATTTCTAAAATTAAATCTAATATCTAACTATCTCTAAATTTGCTCCTTAACGTCGAAAGCATTAAGTATTTGCCTGAGTAGAGTCGGCTAACTATCTTCCGTCTTTGGTTGAGTTAAGTAAACTGAATCGGCAAGAGCTGGCACTATCTTCTCAGCAAAATTGATGATATACTTGAGAGTCATCCAATGACTATGTGGCTTTACCATGTATGCCTGGTAATAATCGCATTTTAACTTGGTTAACCCTTGGATTGCTTTTGCTTTAGCTTTCCGTTTCCAGTTTGTTTCTATCGCTACTTCCTTGCAATTTTTGGGGCTTGCAGGTGACTGAGTAATTAGAAGCATTCCTTTTCGAGCAAGCTTTCTTAGCGATGCGCATCGGAAATTGCCTTTGTTTCTTGATCCCGGCTTCGCTGATGCGTTTTTCGCCTCTTGTACCTTTTTCTCTTATCGGGTATAAAGCTGAAAATTTGTAAAAATAGTGATTCCGTGAGCTCTTGACCCTAAGCATTAGACTGTCTGTCTCTGGTATCAGCATCATTCAATACCCATTCAACCGTGGTTGGATATGAGAAATCTGTGATGGATGCCTCAAAAGAGTTCTGCAGCTCTTTCTCTCCCTTAAGTGGATTAGGTGTGCCTTCTAAAATGGATATTGGAGTACTGTCTTTCCTCCTCATAGTTTCCTACATAGTGCCCTGTATAATGCTTCGTCCTTTGTTCCTGCAGTTTACAATTGAGGTGGAAGAAATGATAAAAATAACGACAAGAAAAATTTAAATGCCGAAGATATGAAAAACACGCCACCTTACGTAAACTAATTCTTTGAAAAACACAACACCATACCTCATTAACAACTAGAAACAACTCATTAATTCGCATTAAAGTGCATGACCAATTCTTGGCCTAAAAAGTTTTCTCGAATAATGAGCCAGAACCAACTGTGATGGAGAGGTTTTGCTATTTTGCTTTGTGATATCGCAGATCGCTGTACCGGATTACCACAATTGCATCGTGTTGCTCTATCGTAAGGTTGCTTGGTGACACTATCACAAGATCGCAAAATCACGGGATCGCAGGATCGCAAAATCGTAGGATCGCAGGATCGCAAAATCGCATATCGCTTAATCGTTATAATCATTATGTGTAATTCATGTGATTTTTGCGATGTGCAATATGCGATATCACATATCGGCAGTTTTAAGGTTTTTTTTAAATGTGAGTACATCTTAATGCATGTGATGCGATGGAGTTTCGCGTCGCAATCTCGCGTTTTTTATCATTTTGGCTTATTTAGAAGGTATCCTATCATTCTTTGTGTGATGCGATCTCTCTTAAGGAGTGAATTTACTTTCTTCATTATGAAACTTAGGTTTTTTAGATTCTCCAAAGGTATTTCCCTAAGTCCATGATGTTCTAAGTTTCATCTAAAAAGAAATATAACACTAATTGATTTTTTTTAATTTTTTACTAAGGGTCCCCACTTATTTAGTATTAGTAATAACACTTCATAAGGAGGGGGGTTGTTGTTGGCCACAACACCTGGGTAGATGTGGGAGGATGGTGTTACAGAGTGGTATCATAGCATGGTTCAACCCTTAGACTAGATGGGCTATGCGTTGGTCATGCATGCATGTCAGTATCATGTGTGTCTCTTATGCTTTCATTCCATGTGCTTGTTGTATTGTATTGTGTTGATCATGGTTGTAGTGTTAGCTCCATGTGGAAGTCGAGGTTTTTGTTGTGGGATGCATCGACATTAGTGTATGACCGGTTACATGTTGTTATATGATGCTTACATGTATCATTTTGTATGCCTAGTTATATTCTTGTATGCTTGATTATATGTGTTCATGTATGTGTTGGTTGATTATGCATTGCTTATGCACGTTGATGTTTTCATGTGGCCATGTGTACACTAGCGTAATGGTTGTTGTCATGCATGAGGTCATGGTATGTTTAACTGATATGCTCAAGAATTGATCACTGGACTCTATCGAGAAGGATGATTACATGTTGATGCACTTATTTGTATATGTCTATATGTAGTTATGATTATATTATACATGTATCACACTCATTTCATGATCTTGTAGATGAGAAATCCTCCCTGAGCTATGCTAAGGTATGTTGATTTATCATGATTTTGTTTAGCTGACATAGTATGCCTTGCAGGAAAGAACATCAAATGGATAGCAAGATGGTAGATTACAAAGATTGTCCCTATGAATCATATGAGCAACGTGGTGTTGTACACTCTTCTAATTTCTAGACACATTGAGGAGCTTAAAGGAATAAATAAGGAGTTTTAAGGTAGACAATGTCACAATCATATAGGCAAAAGAGAAATAAGTAGAGGTAAATGCTATACTTATTTAGAGTTTTTCAAGGTTGCAATGAGAATGGCCACTTTGGATCGGTCATGGACAGGAGGGAAAAACTAATGGGGAATATGGAAGTAGGTCTCATGGTGGTCACATTTCAGATAGAGATGACACTATTAGATATGGTAGGTAGTTGGATAATCTAGATAGGATAAACATCATGATCATCATCATTATCATCCTTACAAAAGGAGTGATAGGGGATACTTGCCATATTAATTTAAGAAAGTGAAGCCACCTACTTTCTTGATAGAGATGTGAAGAAGTCAGGAGATGCATAGGCTTGGATACTTGGGATGAACAAATTCTTTAATTACAGAGATAACATGAAAGCCATTATAGCGATATTCATCTTGAAAGGTAAATCATACATTTGGTTGGAAGATGTGAAGTACATTAAAGACATCAAGACATATGGCTTGAGTTGGCAAGAGTTCAAGAGGCTCTTCAGGAAGAAATACTTGTCAGAAAGGTGCTACGACAATAAGGCCAAATAATTTTATGAGTTAAAGATGGGATTAATGATAGATGAAGAGTAAATCACTAGGTTTTTGGAGCTATTGAGGTATGTAACATATCTTATAAATGAGAAAAATAAACTTTAACGATTCATAGGTGAATTTCCTTTAGAATTTAGAGATTAGATTTTGTATGATGAGCTTCAGTTAGTTAAGGAAGTTATTGGGAAATTGAAACATTGCTATGAACAACAAAAGCATAAGAATGAATCTCAACAAGGATGGAAAGGGAAAGACAAAGGTAAGGGCAAATTGCAGCTAAAAAGAACAAGATCTCAGAAAGAAAATGAGAAAGAAAATGTGGCACACACAAAAGAGGTTCAATGCAACTAGACATGGACATGGATCAAAACAACAACATAGAGGTGAAAGTATTGATCAGTTGGAGTGTTAGACATGCGGTAAGGAGCATGTTAAGAGATATTATCCACATAATTAGGGTGGTAGGCCTCAGATATATAGTGCAGGAGGCACAAACTATTAGGGATGTTGCTCAGAGCTTTCCTCATATTTATGTATCATTGGATAAGAAACAAGAAGACCATGAGGAATCTATCATTGAGATGGATGGTAAGCTTTGTGATAAAGTTATTTCTATTTTTATTGACCCTAGATCTAATTATAGCTATGTTAGTACTAACTTGGTGGATAAGTGTAGTTTGAGTAAGGAATTGCATGCAGAATCTTGGTTAGAGAAGTTGACTACAAGTACAAAGAAGCGAGTCCATCATTAGGTAAGAGCTTGTGCATTTTATTTGAATGGTATGCTCACTGCAACACATTTGAATGTATTACTATTGGGATCATACAATATGTTGTTGGGCATGGATTGGTTGTATCTTCATAGAACCAAGGTGGATTGTTGTGACAAATCCATTGAGTGTGTTGACGAAAATGGGTAACCAAGAGTCTTGAAGGGAAAGAAGAAAGCCACGTTAGTTAGGATGGTGATAGCTATACAGGCAATGTGTATTTGCATGAAAGGTCGTATGTTTTTTGTAGTGCACATTTCTAGTGACAAAGGTAAGGAAGTTGAGGATGCAGATGTTTTGTGCAGGTACTCAGTTATACAATAGTTATAGGACGTATTTCCTGAGGAAATTACATAGTTTCCACCTCACAGGGAAGTAGAATTTTCTATTAGGTTAGTGCCAGGGGTAGCTCCAGCATCAAAAGAACCTTACACGATAAGCACACTTGAGTTGGTTGAGTTGAAGCTACAACTCAAAGAAATATTGGACAAGGGATACATTTGGACAAGTGTATCACCATGGGGCACACCAGTATTGTTTGTGAAGAAGAAGGATGGTACTGTTAGATTGTGCATTGACTACAGGCATTTGAACAAAGTGACCATCAAGAACATGTATTCGTTGCCGAGGATTGATGACTTGTCTGACCAGTTGAAGGAAGCAGTAGTGTTCTCGAAGATTAATCTGAGATCTTCATATCATGAGGTATGCATCAAAGAGGAGGATATTTACAAGAGAAATTTCCAGACTAGGTATGGGCATTATGAGTTTGTTTTAGTTCCATTAGGTTTGACTGATGCTCCAACTACATTTATGTGCTTGATGAATAGTGTGTTACATCCATATTTGGATTATTTTTTTATTGTGTTCATTGATGAGATATTGGTATATTTTAAAAATGTTGAAGAGCATGTCAAGAATTTAGAAACAATGTTGATATTGTTGAGAGAGAATCAATTGTATGCTAATCTCAACAAATGCAGCTTCTTTCAGACTAAGTTACATTACTTGGGACATGTTTTCCCCAAGGAGGGAATTTTAGTAGATCTAGAAAAGATAGGAGCCATCATGGAGTGGGTAGCTCCCAGGAATATGGATGAGGTGAGATATTTGATGGGATTGACAGGCTATTATAGGAGGTTCATCAAGAACTTCTCAAATATTTCTTATCATATTACATCCTTGCAAAGAAAAGGTAAGAATTTTGAATGGACAAAGGAGTGTGAGGCTAGTTTTGAGAAGCTTAAGTAGTTGTTGACACATGCACAAGTCCTACAGATTGCAAACCCAGACAAAGAGTCTGTAGTGTTCACATATGCTTGCAAGAGAGGACTTGGTGGAGTCCTTATGCATGATGGACAAGTGTTATTCTATGAGTCACAAAAACTAAATGACCATGAGCAGAAGTACCCAACACATGATTTGGAGCTACCTACGATCATACATGCATTTAAGATGTGGAGGCATTATCTTCTTGGTAGGAGGCTTGTACTGATGAGCGATCACATTGGGTTGAGGTATTTCTTTGACCAACTGAATCTGAATGACAAGAAAGCTAGATGGTTAGCCATGATTATTGAGTTTGACTTCACGATCAAATACATCAAAAGAAAGGAGAACATGGTGGTAGATGCTCTCAACAGGCAGATATACGTAAATTACTTAGCAGCTATGAGTTCCTATGGGATGGAATTACAGGATAAGATATTGCATGAAGGTCAGCAGGATGACAGGTATATGGAGATTATGCACAAGTTGCAGCATAGTACTGGTATAGGTACAGGTGATGGTACATGTACATGTGAGAGTGTAGGTACAGGTACATGTAGTGGTACAGGTGTAGGTGAACAAGATGTGGACTATTGTCTTACAATAGAAGGATTGGTTAGATTTAGAGACAAGATATATGTTTCCAATAGTAGTAAGCTCAAGAAGTTGATCTTGAGAGAGTTTCATGTGAAGGTATATTCAGGTCACCCAAGTTATTAGAATACATTGATTGTAGTGAAGAAATTTTATTATTGGCTAAATTTGAGGAGGGATGTAACAGAGTTTGTGGCTAGGTGTTTTGATTATTAGCATGTGAAAGAAGAATGAAAGAATTCAGGTGGACTGTTACAATCGAATGTGATTCTATAGTGGAAATGGAAAGTCATTTTCCTGGACTTCACACATTTTCCAAGGATAATGAGACAACATGATTCCATCATGGTTGTTGTGGATATGTTGACAAAGGTTGCACACTTCATTCTAGTGAACTCTACATTCTCAGCTAGCGATGTAGCATAGGTACTCATTAGAAAGGTGGTCAGATTGCACGGTGTTCCGAAGAATATTGTGTCAGACAGGGATGCAAAGTTCACTTTCAAGTTTTAGAAGGAGGTTTTTGTAGGTTTGGGTAGAGAGTTGGCCTTCAGTACAACTGATCATACATCAATAGATCGATAGATAAAGAGGATCAACATGATATTAGAGGACATGTTGAGGACGTATGTGATGCATTAGCAGTGAAACTGGGAGGAGTATCTTATAATTGTATAGTTCGCTTACAACAATGGCTATCATGAATCTTTGACGATGAGGCCTTTCGAGGCATTTTATGGGTGGAGTTGCAATACTCCTATCAGTTGGAGTGATCCAGTTAAAAGGGTGTTAGTTTGAATAGACATGTTGGCACACATGGAACAAGAAATGAAGGTAATCAAGAAGAATTTAAAGGCATCACAAGATAGTTAGAAGAGCTATTCATATCGGAACAGGTTGTTCAAGGAGTTCTAGGTTAGGGAATATGTGTATTTGCACATCAAACCAAAGAACATTTCTTTACGGGTTGGATCATGTGGCAAGATGGCACCACGGTTTTTTCAACTCTTCAGTATTGTAGAAAGGATTGGGCTAGTAGACTATTGACTTGCACTACCTCTGATAGTGAAATTCCATGATGTTTTCCATGTTACATTGCTTAAGAAGTATGTTAAAGATGTTGATCATGTGATTGATTGGTCTGTATTGTAGGTGGAACTAGATGGATAATTCCAGGTGGAGCCTCAGGGTATATTGTATAGAAAGGTGCTCATGCTCCGGCACTGAGCAATCGAGTAAGTTAACATGCAGTGGAAGCACTTTGGGCTTGATGAAGCTACATGGGAGATGACTAATCAGATGCGGGCTATGTATCCTTCTTTGTTTACTGGTTGAGGAAAAACAATTTTGGTATGGTGTGTTGTTATATGTTTGATGATGTTTGGTATATGTACATATGAATATGGATGCGAATACCACCATGAGATATGTTATAAAGCTCCAATAAGTGGTATGGGTTTCATGTAATTATGTTGTCATGACCGTTTTTGTTCTCATCAAGGTGATCATTGTAAATACTGCATCGAGCTATGTTATAAAGCTCCATCGGTAGTATGTTTGTTTTTCAACGGTTTTTCTAAGGTATAGGTGTGGTTGAACATTAAGAATGGTGTCCCCTAAGGGGAAGGGTTCTGTAACAACCCGACATACAATTCCATGTAATAAAAGTTAAAAAAGGCAAAAATAATAACTACAGTTGATGGGACACTTATTTCAAGCTGAATGTTGGGCAAGACATCCTAATGTGGGTGATCATTGGTTTATTATGGCTAAGAAAATTGGCAAAGGCAATGGCTAAGGATTTGGAAAGAAAAAATGGTATTTTTGGCACATTTATTTATGAAAATAATGGAAATTAGGAACAAAGGGTGGTGAAAGGTCACAAGTTGCATGTGAGGAGGAAAATGAAGTTACATAATGGAAAATAAAGAAAACATAGTCCTCATTAATAAAAATGATTATGAGGATCAGTGGATAACCTTTTGTCAGTTCAATATTGGAGCTCTCTCTTTATTCTCTATCTCTCTCACTCTTTGACACTTAGAGTTTTCTTATAGCATTTTCGCATTGGATCAAGAAAGGAAAAGAAGGCAAGTGGAGGAAAAGATCCAGTAGGGAAAGGGAGGATTAGGCAGCTACAAAAGGGTTCTTTGTAGGTATAGATTTGCATGTGTATTTTCCTTACTATATTTGGCATGCATGGTATTGCATGTGGTTAATTTTCTTTTAGGGCATGGATTTTGCCAGATGTAACAATTTTTTCAACCCAGCCTTTCTATCTACATATTACTATGGTGTGATGGGGTTCTCATGTTTCGGTTGAGTTGGATTGCCAGATTGATTCGAATCTGAGTGAGGTGGATCCAAATCTAGAAGACAGAGGGTCGATACTTAGGTGGGCTTGCATAAAACAAGAGTCAAAATTAGAATATAAAGAGAAAGTGGAAGAAGAGTGACCAATACTTAGTTTCTTAAGCGTTTACAGAAATTTGTCTATTAACAAAGGCTGGGAGATAGATTCAATGCTTTTTTAACAAGAAACTATCACACAATAATGTCGAGCTAGAAGTTCTATCCTAGGAAGTCCAGAAAGGGGCACAAAAGGATGCAACAGGGTTGAGTGGATTTGGGGCTAAAGTATAAAGGGAACTGTCCAATCATATAGGAATTGAGATTATGTGGAGCATGAGTGGGGCCGCAAAGAATTATGACATCATCTTGTAGGAAATGGCGTGTGCACATTTGAAAATGACTAGGGATGAGAACTGACAAAATCCACGATCAAGTATTAACGAAAATATTTTTGTTTCCTGGAGTCCGTCTCTGAGAAGGTAACCCTTGGCACACCTTTGGAAAGGATCAGACTGATGTGGCATGTGTGATGAGTCCAGTACAAGAGCGCAATAATAAGAGGAATCCAAGTCGAGTTGAGGGCCCACGTATCTACTTACATCCTCCAGGAAGAAACAAAAAGCATGCATAATTGGGATAATCGGGTTGACGTAGGCTCAAGCTGATGTGTACACCAAAAAACAAAGGAGAGCGGGGCCGAGGTCGTTAGAGTTGGTCATATTATGAAGAGCGGTGTAAAATGTAAGTGTCGAGATAATGGAGAATAAGGCCACAGAAGTTAATTCCTATTATAAGAGCTTGACCTCGGTGGTTTTAATGGAAGTGAGCCTCCCCTCTATTGATTACTAATAAAAGTTTTTGGTTCTCGTTGTTCTAGCTTAAGAGTAAGGCAAATGTTTGAGCCTTTGTTGAGAGGAGTTCCTAGAAAAGAGAAGAAATTTGGTCCTCATTCTTGATCAGGAATTGGGTTGAGAACCCGAGCACTGGTGGTATGAACAAGCCGATAACATTTCTTGAAACAACACGAAATATTGCGATTTAAACCAAACATTTGGGTTTTATGGATAAATTGGTCAATAGTTGTTGGAAATGTGCCTTGAAATGCGCCATGGAGTTGAAGGAAGCGCCTAAGCATCGGTAAAGTGACCCCGAGAACAAATAAGAAGGTTATCACTTACAAGTGGTTAGCCCTATGTCACTGAGCCCCATACATCTCAGTGATTTTCTTCTTAGTATATCTCACACTATGCTGGAAATAGTCATGATTTTATGATTCAATTTCTAATTGACCAATAAAATTAACATTACACAAATAAAAAAAAAATACAATTTTAAAATATTTGAAAAAATTGTACTTTTAGTTAAAACATCATTTAAATGAAAGAAAGTGATAAAGATATCGATATTCTTTATTTTATTTTTCCTTTTGTTT
>APFE030130776.1:32826-49952 GCA_000404065.3 Pinus taeda
TAACGGCTTGTTTTTCCTTTACAATATCCAAAACTATATAAACTAATATGAATGTCCCATGGTATACAAGCCACATTTGACGAAGAGGCAGGTAAAACAAGAATTGTAGCCGTCTTTCACCCATATCACTTTCGATGGGTGTGAAAGAGGATCGAACCTGGAGCGACGGCGAGAGCCCAAAAGGTTTCGCTCATAGACTGCATCGTTCATAGCTGGTTATATCGACACGTTAATTTTATCTCCACCCATGCGGTTGACAGACCATTGAAAATGAAAAAGCGTAGCCTAAATTGGCGAAGATTTCACTGAGAAAGCAATAGTTTCTCCGCAATGAAAGCTGGAGAGTTTCAAGATTTTGAGTGCTTTAGAATTTTGATGCGCTCAATAGAAAAAACAATTTAACCACTCTCACTTCTAGATTTTCTGAATAACAAATCCCCACATTAAACAAGAAAATCACCATCCAGTGATATTGTCACCAAGTGCAAATGAAAATGACACGCTAATTTTATCTCCCCCGCATTCGACAAGACGAAGGTGCAACTGCTGAAATTTTTTCTATCAATGACTGCGTGATGTATCAAGGAAAACCTTGTGAAGACTCCTATATCAAAGGAAGCGACATTCTACTTACTCCTGTCCATCGATTAAATTTTTTTAATGATTTTTTAAAATTATTTTTTGTATTTATGTTTGTAAATCATTATTTTTTCATAAAATAATATAATATTAGGATAAAAAAATTTTTTTTGAAATTAGTGAGCAATTATGATTTAACATTGAAAATTTTAATAGAGGAGTTACGAGTTTTATTTTTATATATTTTTTATATAAGTGAAAAATAAATTAATTGAATTTTTGAATAAATCAATTTAGATTTATCATCAGTCCAGAGGAATTGTACCTTGAGGGATTTGATCTGATCTGGTATTAAATGGACTTAAGTTGGTTCAAGTTTAGAGCAATAATGTCACATTTTTAGATTATCATTATTATGTATATGTTTGAGATTAACTTCAAAATTCACATTATGTTTTCTTTCCTTGGCATGGACATTTCATTCTTTCTTTAATTTAGTATGTGTTGCTTTCCTTGAATGGTTTGTACGTTTGTGTTTGGATGCTTTGAGTGGTTTGTGTGTTTATGTTTTTGGATTTGGATGTAATATTTGTGAATGTTACAATTGTTGTGTTATATTTTTATGTGTATGTAATTGTCTATTCGTAATTAGTTGGGAATGAAAAAGGTATTCAATACTCCACATCTATTTCATTAATTTTAGTTGTCACAACTTCTCACAACCAATTATTTCTTAATAGAGTCTCTCTAGGTATTACTAAATATATGTTGAAGAGTAGTTTTAATAACTTACTTCATCAAAATTACTCTTGAAATAATTTGCTTTTTTGCTAATGTTTGAAATAATTTATTTCCTTTAAGAATATTTGGATGAATTTTTTTATCTATAGTCTATTTTGCAAAGTCAAGAATTAATCAATTTTTGAATTTTTTTTAATGACCTGC
Organism: Pinus taeda; assembly: GCA_000404065.3. Classification (NCBI taxonomy): domain Eukaryota; kingdom Viridiplantae; phylum Streptophyta; class Pinopsida; order Pinales; family Pinaceae; genus Pinus; species Pinus taeda. The sequence continues at coordinate 34,351 of APFE030130776.1, forward strand.
CAAATTTATAAAATCTTTACATTATTTGTTTCTCCAAACAATTATGAAATCTCCTTCGAGAATATATTGATTTGTTTTGAATGTTTATAAATATATATTTTCCTCTTATAAATATTTTGAATACATTGTTGTATCCAATTATCTATTAGTAATTTTGAATATATGTAATTGTTTATTATAATTTTTTGGTGATGAACAAGGGAGACAATATTCTCAAGGATTATTTTGAATTTTAGAGGAGGATTGATTTTGCACATCTATTCCATTTTAATTCTAGGTATCACAACTTTTTACAACAAATTAATTCTTAATATCATCCATCTAGGTATTACTAAATATATCTTGATTTTTTTTTAATAATCTATAACCTCAAGGTTAACAAAATCTAATGCATGTAATGAAAGAAATAAAATAGCATTAAAAAAGAACATCTACACTAAAATTAATGCATTAATGCAAGCAATCAAATGAGATTAGAAATCAAAATCCACACAGAAATCAATGAATCTAATGCAAGTAATCAAATAGGATTAGAAATCCACATCTACACTAAAATAAATGCATCTAGTGCAAGTAATCAAATAAGATTAGAAATCAACATCTACATTGAAATCAATGCATCTAGTGCAAACAATCAAATATAATTAAAAATCAACATCTACACTAGAATCAACACATCTAGCGCAAACAATCAAATATCATTAGAAATCATCATCTCCACTGAAATCAATGCATCTAGTTCAATAAATCTTCTTCCCTCTCACACCCCTCAATATAATCTTGAGAAATATTTTCAATAATCGATTAACATCTAATCCATCTAATACAACCAATTAAATAGTATTAGAAAACAACACCTACAATGAAATCTATGCATCCAATGCAAGCAGTCAAATAAGATTAGAAATCAACATCTACACTAAAATTGTTGCAAGTATTTGAAGAAATCGAATATTATTAAAAATCAACATCTACACTGAAAACAATGCATTTAGTTCAATCAAGAAAATACAATTAGAAATCACCACCTAAACTAAAATCAATGCATATAGAGCAACCCATTAATGGGATTAGAAATCAACATCTACATTGAAATCAATGCATCTAGTGCAAGCAATCAAATAAGATTACAAATCATCATCTACACTCAATGCACCTAGTGCCAAAAATCTTCTTCGCTTTGTCGCTCTACATCTATATCTATATCTGCCTCCGTCTCCCATTCGTTATCTATTTATCTCATCCCCCCCAAAGACATACTATCTCTCTCCATATCTAATTGTCGCTTCCTCCCTCCCTCTTTCTACCTCTCTCTTCTTCCCTCTCTTCACCTCCCATTATTACTCTATCTCCCTCTACCTCTCCTTTCTCTCTCGATATCACCACCGAAACATACAAAATATTTCACTGTATTTATTTATCTCTACCTCCCTCTCCCTCTTTTCCCCTTCTATCACTCTCTCCCCATTTTATCTCTCTTCCCTATTTCTCTCCTCTCTCCCTCTCTCTCTATCTCCCTTACCACTCCCTCTATAACAACCCTGGTGAAAATTCGATGTAATAAAAGTTAATAAAGGAAAAAATAATAAGAATGGCTGATGGGACACTTATTCCAAGCTAAATATTGTGAAAGACATGCTAGTGTGCATGTTCATCAATTTATTATGGCTAAAGAAATTGGCAAAGACAATGGTTAAGGCTTTCAAAAGGAAAATGCATTTTTCGCACATTCATTTATGAAAATAATGGAAATTAGGAGAAAAGGGAGGTGAAAGGTCACAGGTTTCATGTGAGGAGGAAAATGAAGAAAAATAATGGGAATTTAAGAAAATAGAGGGCTCATTAACAAAAAGGCTTATGAGAATTTGTAGATAACCTTTTGTGAGTTCAGTTTTGGAGCTCTCTCATTATTCTCTCTCTCTCTCTAAGTCTTGGACACTTAGAGTTTTCTTAGAGCATTTTAGAATTGGATCAAGAAAGGCAAATAAGGAAAGAGGAAGGAAACATCAAGGAGGGAAAGGTAGGATCAAGTAGCTACAACAAGATTCTTTGGAGGTATCAATTTACATGTGTATTTTACTTGCTAGATTTGGCATACATGGTATTGTATGTGGTTTTTTTGTTGTTATGGCATGGGTTTTTCTAGATGTAACAATATTTTACGCCTAACATTTCCATTTCCAGGTAGCCATGGTGTGATGGGGTTTTCATGTTTTGGTTGAGCTGGATTTCTAGGTCGATTTAACGTTGAGTGAGGTGGATATCTGAATGATGGAGAACATGGCCTACTGGTTCCTGAACCAAACTGTGGATCATGGAAAAGCCACTGGCCTAGTCACCCCTGAGCTAGACTGTGGGTTGCGGTAAAGGATGCATTGTGTTGCCTCGGTTGACCGAGAAATCCTTGTCAGTGAATGGAAGGATATACGATAAAGCCATGAGGTGTTTTTCTGTCCGTTGGGCCTAGTAATATCGAGTTTGGGATATGTGTTAAATCCAGGATAGTGGGTGTCACTTTAAGGCATAGTGCTCTAGGTCTGGATTGCGATAAAGCTTGAGAGATTAGGAGACAGGAAAATTCCTCATGGTGTAGGTGGAGAAACACAGTGGCATGCATGCTTGTTTGATCTAGTGATCGGGTGGAGATCATTGTAAATCATGTTATTACATGTTTATTTTGTTGGCCTAATGATCCGAGATGATTTATAGTAAAACTTGGCATCTATTGATGAGGCTGAGGTAGTTTAGCCTCAGGATGCCCTAGTTGGTTCTTTGGTTTAAGTCACACATTCATGCTTGGAATATGGCATGGGGGTGAACGGTTGCAGAGATATTTGGCTTAGCCATTCTATGGTCAGGTGGAATGTGGTAGTCCCATCCCGAGTTTGGATTTTATATCGTTAATGAGAGGTTATTTCTCCTTGTATTTCTATGAGTATTACACTAATTTATATGTGGATCATATGGATGCGATTTCGTTGGTATTTCTATTTCTATTATGCTGGTTATGAATGTTTTTTATGACAATGGCTATGTATGGATCTCATCATGTTTTTACTTCTAAATGAATGGACAATGTATCTATTACCTAATAGATGATAATGTAACAAATGATATGAGGGAAAAATTGTTCTTATTGATTCTGAGATAAGTATGAGATCCCTATGCTTAAATCTGTTATTTACGCCTGTAGCTTACATATTTGTGACATGTTTGATGAAATGCCTATCATGTCCAGTAGGGGTCTCGTTAAGGGATTGTTTAAATATATTTTTTTTGCATCATTGTTTCCCTGTTATTTTACTATTCTGAAGATGTAATTTAATTCTAGGAAGTGACCTAGGCTCTGGGCATGAAAATGTGGCTTAAACCTTGGAAACACTAGCAATGAACTAGATAAAATAGTCCCTAGATGTTGGCATTCCTATAGCATGAGAGCATCTAGAGCCTCCTATGCATTGATAGGCCTATATCATGAGAGCGTTCCAAGGTCAAGTGATCTAAAACTTGAGATAGACCTAGGGGCAAGCCGCCCTAAGTGTTGGGATGACTCTAAGGGGTCCTATAACATAGGTGGAAGGTATGTGTATTTTGTTTCTGTTAATTCCATTTCCTTAAGGTCATCTAGGAGGTTGAATATGATCATGGTAGCCTCTCATCACATGTTTACCCCGGTTGGCTGGTTACTTGGGTAGATGTGGGAGGAGGTTGTTAAAGAGTGGTATCAGAGCATGGTTCACCCCTTAGACTAGACAGGCTATGTGTTGGTCATGCATACATGTCGTTTTCATGCGTGTCTCTTATGCTTTCATTCCACATGCTTGTTGTATTGTATGGTGTTGATCATGGTTGTAGTGTTATCTCCATGTGGAAGTTGAGGCTATTGTTGTGAGATGCATCATCATCAGTGTATGACTAGTTACATGTTGTTATATGTCGCTTACATGTATCATTTTGTATGCCTGGTTATATTCTTGTATGTTTGATTATATGTGTTCATGCATATGTGTGGTTGATTATGCATTGTTTATGCATGTTGATGTTTTCATGTGGCCATGTGTACACTAGCGTAATGGTTGGTGTGATGCATGAGGTCATGGTATGTGTAATTGATATGCTCAAGCATTGATCACTGGACTCTATCTAGAAGGATGATTACGTGTTGATGCACTTATTTGTATATGTATATATGTTGTTATGATTATATTTTACATGTATCACACTGATTTCATGATCTTGCACATGACAAATCCTCCCTGAGCTATGGTAAGGTACATTGATTTATCGTGATTTTTTTTAGCTAACATAGTATGCCTTGTAGGAAAGAATATGAAATGGATAGCAAGATGGTAGACTACAAAGGTTGTCCCTGTGAATCATATGAGCAATGTGGTGTTGGACACTCTTCTAATTTTCTAGACACATTGAGAAGCTTAAAGGAGGAAATAAGGAGTTTTAAGGTAGACAATGACACAATCATACAGGCATAAGAGAAATAAGCAGAGGTAAATGCTATACTTATTTAGAGTTTGTCAAGGTTGTAATGAGAATGGCCACTTTGGATTGGTCATGGACAAGAGGGAAAAACTAATGGGGAATATGTAAGTAGGTCTCATGGTGGTCACATTTCAGATAGAGATGACACTATTAGATATGGTAGGTTGTTGGATAATCCAGATACGATAAACGTCATTATCATCATCATTATCATCCTTATAGAAGGAGTGATAGGGAGCACTTGCCATATTAATTTAAGAAAGTGAAGCCACCTAATTTTGATGGAGATGTGAAGAAGTCGAGAGGTGCAGAGGCTTGGATACTTGGGATGAACATATTCTTTAATTACACAGGTAACATGAAAGCCATAGTAGTGATATTCATCTTGAAAGGTAAATCATACATTTGGTGGAAAGATGTGAAGTACATCAAAGACATGAGGACGTATGGCTCGATTTGGCATGAGTTCAAGAGGCTTTTCAGGAAGAAATACTTGTCAGAAAGGTGCTACAACCATAAGTCCAAATAATTTTATGAGTTAAAGATGGGATGAGTGATAGATGAAGAGTACATTACTAAGTTTTTGGAGCTATTGAGGTATGTAAGGTATCTTATAAATGAGAAAATTAATGTTTAGCGATTTGTAATTGAATTTCCATTAGCATTTAGAGATTGATTGAGTATGATGAGCCTCGGTCAATTAAGGAAGTTTTTGAGAAATTGAAACATTGCTATGAACAACAAAAGCATAAGAATGACTCTCAACAAGGATGGAAAGGGAAAGACAAAGGTAAAGGTAAATTACAGCCGAAAAGAACAAGGCCTCAGAATGAAGATGAGAAAGAAAATGTGGCACACATAAAAGAGGTTCAATGCAACTAGACATGGACATGGATCATGACAACAACATAGAGGTGACAGTATTGATCGGTTGGAGTGTTAGAAATGCGGTAAGGAGCACCTTAAGAGAGATTATCCATGGAATTAGGGTGGTAGGCCCCAAATATATAGTGTAGGAGGCACAAACTATTAGGGATGTTGCTCAAAGCTTTCCTCATATTTATGTATCATTGGATAAGAAATGAGAAGGCCATGAGGAATCTATCATTGAGATGGATGGTAAGTTTTGTGATCAAGTTATTTCTATTTTTATTGACCCTGGATCTTATTATAGCTGTGTTAGTACTAATTGGTTGGATAAGTGTGGTTTGAGTAATGAATTGCATGCAAAAACTTGGTTATAGAAGTTGACTACAAGTACAAAGAAGCGAGTCCATCATTGGGTAAGAGATTGTGCATTTTATTTGAATGGTATGCCTATTGCAACACATTTGAATGTATTACTATTGGGATCATACAATATGTTGTTGGGCATGGATTCGTTGTATCTTCATAGAACCAAGGTGGATTGTTATGACAAAGCCATTGAGTGTGTTGATGAAAATGGGGAACCAAGAGACGTGATGGCAAAAAGGATAGCCACATCAGTTAGGATGTTGATAGATATACATGCAATGCGTATTTGCATGAAAGGTCATATGTTGTTTGTAGTGCACAAAGGTAAGGAAGTTGAGGATGCAGATGTTTTGTGGAGGTACTCAATTATACAATAGTTATAGGATGTATTTCCTGAGGAAATTACATAGTTTCCACCTCACAGGGAAGTATAATTTTCTATTTGGATAGTGCCAAGGATAGCTCCAGCATCAAAAGCACCTTACAGGATGAGCACACCTAAGTTGGTTGATTTGAAGCTACAACTGAAGGAACTTTTCGACAAGGAATACATTAGGACAAGTGTGTCACCATGGGGCACAACAGTATTGCTTGTGAAGAAAAAGGATGGTACTCTCAGATTATGCATTGACTATAGGCATTTGAACAAAGTAACCATCAAGAACATGTATTCATTTCCAAGGATTGATGACTTGTCCAACCAGTTGAAGGGAGCAGCAGTGTTCTCTAAGATTGATCTAAGATCTTCATATCACCGGGTATGCATCAAAGAGGAGGACATTTACAAGACAAATTTCCAGACCAGGTATGGGCATTATGAGTTTGTTTTAGTTCCATTAGGTTTGAATAATGCTCTAGCTACATTTATGTTCTTGATGAATAGTGTGTTGCATCCATATTTGGATTATTTTTTGTTGTGTTCATTGATGAGATATTGGTATATTTTAAAAATGTGGAAGAGCATGCCAAGAATTTAGAAACAGCATTGATATGATTGAGAGCGAATCAATTGTATGCTAATCTCAACAAATGCAGCTTCTTTCAGACTAAGGTACATTACTTGGGACATGTTTTCTCCAAGGATGGAATTTTAGTAGATCCAGAAAAGATAATGGCCATCATCGAGTGGGTAGCTACCAGGAATATGGATGAGGTGAGATATTTCATGGGATTGACAGGCTATTATAGTAGGTTCATCAAGAACTTATCAAATATTTCTTATCATATTACATTCTGGAAAAGGAAAGGTAAGAAGTTTGAATGGACAGAGGAGTGTGAGGCTAGTTTTGAGAAGCTTAAACAGTTGTTGACACATGCACAAGTGCTACAGATTACAGATTCAAACAAAGAGTTTGCATTGTGCACATATGCTTGCAAGAGAGGACTTGGTGGAGTCCTTATGCAGTATGGACAAGTGGTATGCTATGAGTCACAAAAACTAAATGAGCATGAGCAGAAGTACCCAACACATGATTTGGAGCTACCTGCGATCATACATGCATTGAAGATGTGGAGGCACTATCTTCTTGGTAGGAGGTTTGTACTGATGAGCGATCACATTGGGTTGATGTATTTCTTTGACCAACCAAACCTGAACGATAAGAAAGCTAGATGGTTAGCCACGATCACTAAGTTTGACATCAAAATCGGGTACATCAAAAGAAAGGAGAACATGGTGGTAGATGCTCTAAGCAGGCAGATATAGGTAAATTACTTAGCAACTATGAGTTTCTATAGTATTGAATTATAGGATAACATATTGCATGAAGGTCAGCAAGATGTCAGCTATATGGAGATTGTGCACAAGTTGCAGTAGAGTACTAGTATAGGTACAGGTGATAGTACATGTACAGGTGAGAGTACAAGTATAGGTACATGTAGTGGTACAGGTGCAGGTGAACAGGATGTGGACTATTGTCTTATGATAGAAAGATTTGTCAGATTTAGAGATAGGATATATGTGTTCGATAGTAGTAAGCTCAAGAAGTTGATATTGAGAGAGTTTCATGTGAGGCCATATTCAGGTCACCCAAGTTATTAGAACACATTGATTGCAGTGAAGAAATTTTATTATTGGCTGAATTTGAGGAGGGATGTAGCAGAGTTTGTGGCTAGGTGTTTTTATTGTTAGCATGTGAAAGTAGAGTGTAATAATTCAGGTGGACTGTTACAGTCGATTGTGATTCTATAGTGGAAATGGGAAGTCACTTTCATGGACTTCATCACACATTTTCCAAGGATAGTGAGACAACATGATTCCATCATGTTTGTTGTGGATATGTTGACAAAGGTTTGACACTTCATTCTAGTGAAGTCCACATTCTCAGCTAGTGATGTAGCATAGGTACTCATGAAAGATGTGTTCATATTGCACAGTGTTCCAAAGAATATTGTGTCAGAAAGGGATGTAAAGTTCACTTTCAAGTTTTAGAAGGAGGTTTTTGCAAGTTTGGGCATGGAGTTGGCCTTTAGTACAACTTATCATCCACCAATAGATGGATAGATAGAGAGGGTCAACATGATATTGGAGGACATGTTGAGGATGTATGTGATGCATTAGCAGTGAAACTGGGAGGAGTATCTTCCACTTGTATAGTTCACTTACAACAATGGCTATCATGATGCTTTGAGGATGAGGCCTTTCGAGGCACTGTATCGGTGGAGTTGCAATACTCCTATCAGTTGGAGTGATCCAGTGAAAAGGGTGTTAGTTTTACTAGACATGATGGCACACATGGAACAAGAAATGAAGGTAATCAAGAAGAATCTAAAGGCATCACAAGATAGGTAGAACAATTATTCATATTTGAACAAGTTGTTCAAGGAGTCCTAGGTTAGGGAACATGTGTATTTGTGCATTAAACAAAAGAAGATCTCTTTACAGATTGGATCATGTGTCGAGATGTCACCACGGTTTTTCAACCCTTCAGTATTGTCGAGAGGATTGGGCTAGTAGCCTATTGACTTGCACTACCTTCGATAGTGAAATTCCATGATGTTTTCCATGTTACATTTCTTAAGAAGTATGTTAAAAATGTTGATCATGTGACTAATTAGTTTGTATTGTAGGTGGAACCAGATGGATAATTCCAGGTGGAGCCTTAGTGTATATTGTAGAAAAAGGTGCTCTTGCTTCGAAACTGAGTAATCGAGTAAGTTAAAGTGTAGGGGAGGCACTTTGGGCCTGATGAAGCTACATGGTAGATGACAAATTAGATGTAGGCTATGTATCCTTCTCTATTTGCTAGTTGAGGAAAACCAGTTTTGGTATGGTGTTTTGTTATATGTTTGATGATGTTTGGTATATTTACATATGAATATGGATGCAAATACCCCATGATCTATGTTATAAAGCTCTAATAAGTGATATGGGTTTCATGTAATTACGTTGTCATGATGGTTTTCTTCTCATCAAGGTGATCATTGTAAATACTGCATCGAGCTATGTTATAATGCTCCATGGGTAGTATGTTTGTTTTTCAACAGTCTTTCTGAGGTATAGGTGTGGTTGAACACTGAGAATGGTGTCCCCTAAGGGGAAGGGTTCTGTAACAACCCGACATAAAATTCCATGTAATAAAAGTTAATAAAGGCAAAAATAATAACCATAGTTGATGGGACACTTATTTGAAGCTGAATGTTCGGCAAGACATCCTAATGTGGGTTTTCATTAGTTTATTATGGTTAAGAAAATTGGCAAAGGAAATGGCTAAGGATTTGGAAAGGAAAATTGGTATTTTTGGCACATTTATTTATGAAAATAATGGAAATTAGGAGAAAAGGGATGTGAAAGGTCACAAGTTGCATGTGAGGAGGAAAATGAAGTTAAATAATGGAAAATGAAGAAAACAGAGGCCTCATTAATAAAAATGGTTATGAGGATCAGTGGGTGACCTTCTGTCAGTTCAATATCAAAGCTCTCTCTTTATTCTCTATCTCTCTCACTCTTGGACACTTAGAGTTTTCTTATAGAATTTTGGCATTGGATCAAGAAAGGCAAGAGGAAGTTAAGATCAAGTAGGGAAAGGTAGGATAAAGTAGCTACAACATGGTTCTTTGTAGGTATATATTTTCATGTGTATTTTCCTTACTATATTTAGCACACATGGTATTGCATGTGGTAATTTTTCTTTTAGAGCATGGGTTTTGCCAGGTGTCACAATTTTTTCAACCCAACCTTTCCATTTACAGATAACCATGGTGTTATGGGGTTCTCATGTTTTGGTTGAGTTGGATTGCCGAATTGATTTGAGGCCAAGTGAGGTGGATCTCTAAATGATAGAGCACATGGCTCAGTGGTCCCTAAACTGAAATCTGGATCACGGTAAAGCCACTGGCCTAGTGACCCCTGAGCCATGGGTTGCATAAAGTCGATATTGTGTTGCCTTCGTGGGCCTAGGAATCATTGTTGGTGAATGGAAGGATATATGGTAATGCCAAGAGGTGGTTTTCTCTCCATTAGGCCTACTAAGCCCAAGTTTGGGATATGTGGTAAAGCTTGGAGACTGGGTCTCGGTTTAGGGCCTAATGATCTAAGTTTCGATTATGGTAAATCATGAGAGACTAGGAGACAAGAAAATTCCTCATGTAGCTGGAGATATCTAGTGGCATCCATGCTTGTTTGGTCTAGTGATAAGGTGGAGATATTGGTAAAGCATGTTATGACATGTTTATTGTGTTGGCTTAGTGATCCGAGATGGATTATGGTAAAGCCTCGTTTCTATTAGTGAGGGTGAGGTGGTTTAGCCTCGTGATGGCCTGCTTGGTTCTTTGGTTTGAGTCCCACATTCATTCTTGGCATATGGCACGAGGGTGAATGGCTGAAGAGAGATTTGATTCAACCATTCTATGGTTGGGTGGAACATGGTATTCCCATCTTGGGTTTGGATTTTGCATCATTAATAAGAGGTTATTTCTTCTTTATTTATATGAGTAGTATATTGATTTATGTGTGGATCATATGGTTGTGATTTCATTAGTATTTTTGTTGCTATTATGCTGGTGATGTATGTGTTTTATGACAGTGGCTATGTATGGCTCTCATCATGCTTTTAGTTGTAAACGAATGGACAATGTATTTATGACCTAATAGATGATAATGTATTAAATGATATTCAAGAGGATTATAGTCCAAGTAAAGCCATGAGGCCAAGGAGTGCCAAACTAATGTAAATCGGGCTATGAGAGGTCCTTCTAAATCCCCATATATTTATTAATGGAGAAACTTTGTTTGAGAGTTTGAAGTCTGTGTAAATGAGTTCTCCTCTATTCATTTTGATCATTGTATTTGCATTTTATTATTGGATACGAGATTGATGCATGAAAAACAAAATTAAGGTCAGAAAGGAGAACATCTTGTGTAGATAAGGTCGAGAGTCTCTTCACAGGCAAACAAATATTTTATTGATTATTGATCAGTATATAGAATGAACAAATCTTTGAATCATAGTAGCACAACGGAAACAATAGAATCCAAATCTAGAAGACAGAGATATAAGAGGGCTGATACTTAAGTGGGCTTGCATACAACAAGAGTCAAGATTAGAATATAAAGAGCAAGTGAAAGAAGAGCGACCAATACTAAGTTTCTTAAGCGTTGTATAGGAATCTGTCTGTTAACAAAGGCTGGGAGATAGAATCAATGTTTTGTTCATGAGAAACTATCACACAATAATGTCAAGCTAGAAGTTCAAACCTTGGAAGTCCAGAAAGGGGCACATAAAGATGCAATGGAGTTGAGTGGATTTCAGGCTAATGTATGAAGGAAGCTGTCCAATCATATAGGAGTCGAGATTATGTGGAGCATGAGTGGGGTCACTAAGAATTTTGACATCATCCTCTAGGAAATGGTGTGTGCACATTTGAACATGACTGGGGATGACAACTGACGGAAGCCACGATCAACCATTAACAAAAATATTTTTGTTTCCTAGAGTCCATCTCTAAGAAGGTAAACCCTTGGCACACCTTCGGAAAGGATCAAACTGATGTGACATGTGGGATGAGTTCAGTACAAGAGCGCAACAATATGAGGAATCCAAGTGAAGTTGAGGGCCCATGTATCTACTTACATCATCCAGGAAGAAACAAAAAGCATGCATAATTGCGATAATCAGGTTGACGTAAGCACAAGCTGACGTGTAAACCAAAAAACATAGGAGAATAGGGCCCTGGTCATCAGAGTTGGACATATTATGAAGAGCGGTCTAAAAGGTGAGTGTCGAGATATATGGAGAATAAGGCCATGGAAGTTAATTCCTACTATAGGAGCTTGACCTTGGTGATTTTAATAGAAGTGAGCCTCCCCTCTATTGATTACTAATAAAAGCTTTTGGTTCTGGTTGTTCTAGCTTAAGAGTAAGGGAAATGTCTCAGCATTTGTTGAGAAGAGTTCAGAAAAGAGAAGAAATCTGGTCCTCATTCTTGATCGGGAATTGGGTTGAGAACCCGAGCATTGGTAGTATGAACGAGTGGATAAAATTTCCCTGAAACAACTCAAAATATTGGGATTTAAACCAACCCTTTGGGTTTTATGGATAAATGGGTCCATAGTTGTTGGAAATCTGCCTTGAAATGCACCATTGGATTGAAGGAAGTGCCTAAGTGTTAGTAAAGTGACCCCGAGAACAAGTAAGAAGGTTATTACTTATAAGTGGTTAGGCCTATGTCATTGAGCCCCATACATCTCAGTGATTTTATTCTTAGTATATGTCACACTATGTTGGAAGGAGTCATGATATTATGATTCAATTTCTGATTGACCAATAAAATTAACCTTACACAAAAAAAAATCACAATTTTAAAATTTTTGAAAAAATTGTGCTTTTAGTTAAAGCATCATTTAAATGAATGAAAGTCATAAAGATATCGATATTCTTTATTTTTTTTATTTTTTTGTTTTACATATATAACGGTCATGACTATGCTCTTTTAGTTTATATATATATATATATATTATATATATATATATATATATTATTCTTCATATTTTTGCACTCAAATATGTTTTTCCTTAACTATAAAATAGTATGATATATACCTAATTCGTATTTATAGAAAAAAAAAAGCCTTATTGTTTGAAGATAAATATATTGAAACAAAAATCCATTAAAATGAATGTGAACTCCCAATTAATAGGCATTATCATGAAAGGGAAGTGATTTTAAAAAAGAAATGCATCTTTCACAATTGCTAAAAAGAGTCTATTCACATTATGTGACAACTATGACATCAATAATTGCACTTATCATGGAAGAGAAAACCAATTTGTGTGGAACTTAAGGAAGATTTAGTGGTAGAGATGGAGTCTTATCCTCTCTATGATAAATACATTTTTGAAGAAGCTCAAAAGAGGTTTGAAACATCTTCTAACGTCTTTTTCAAGTATCTATTACTCTTCTTGAAAAATCTTCAATTGTATATACGTTTGATGACCATCCTTGTCAAGAAGAAAAATAAGACAATGCAATCATCAATCTTGATTAAGAAGAAATAAGAATTATAGAAAATATTGTCTAGGGGAAACCTCCCAAACAAAAATTACCATGATGACATTAGCTATAAAGGAAAGAAATTAGGGAGATCAATACTATAAAAAGTTAATAAGGGATCTCATCGACATATCATAATTTACCACTAGTTTTGAATTGAGTCAATGGTGTGTAGTATATGACTACTTCCTATTGAGGATGGCTACAAAATTATTAATTGAGGTACCAGTTGTAAATCTATGTACTTTTTCCTTATGCTTCGATATAAAATCATTTTAGGAAGAAAGGAAATGTCATGTCCCTTAAATGAACATTAATAATAGGGTTTTTGGATGAAAATTACTTAATACTAATTACTCATCACTAAGTAAATTTAGAGTGTTGAATGAATTATATTAAAGTTTCCAAAGATGCTCATAAATGAGACAAACTCATTTTGAAGGGAATCAATTTAAGCACATAGTATAACTAATAAATAAAATGACATAAAATGACCTTTTTCACTCGTATCAATTTTGGTTAGATTTTTAAGAATCTTAAGTTTAGATTATTTAGTTTGTAAAGTTAAAGCGTTGCAAGGTTTTTTTAAGCTTAAATCCATTTACACATTTAAAAATGCATTTCAAATAACAAGAAAACACATTCTTGCTAGAAATTGTAGTTCTAGATTCTAGCCCAAAACAATTTCATCTATTAGTTAAACTCCTCCTTACTTCATTAGTCATTTTATTATAAACAAAACCCAAATTTTGTTATTTGTTTAACTTTCAATTACATAAACATGTTTTTTGTATCTCATATAATTTTGGATGTTAAATAATCAATTAATTATTTACTTCATAATTACTCATTTTCTTTTATTATTACTTCCATAAATACATCCTAAATATTAATATATTATATCGTACATTTTATCTTAAATGAAAAATTATCCATAATACTAATCGATTTCATTTTTATTTTACCATATTTAATGGTTACACTAAATCTAATTTTTTTAAGGTACCTTAAAACCTTTTTTCAATATCAAATTGTAATCCAATTATATATATTAAAAATTTATAATTTTATTTTACAAAATATGTTAACTGCTTGTTTTTCCTTTATAATATCCAAAACTATATAAACTAATATGAATGTCCCATGGTGTACAAGCCACATTTGACGAAGAGGCAGGTAAAACAAGAATTGTAGCCGTCTTTCACCCATATCACTTTCGATGGGTGTGAAAGAGGATCGTACCTGGAGCGACGGCGAGAGCCCAAAAGGTTTGGCTCATAGACTGCATCGTTCATAGCTGGTTGATATAGACAAGTTAATTTTATCTCCACCCATGCGGTTGACAGACCATTGAAAATGAAAAAGCGTAGTCTAAAGTGGCGAAGATTTCACTGAGAAAGCAATATTTTTCCGCAATGAAAGCTGGAGAGTTTCAGGATTTTGAGTGCTTTAGAATTTTGACGCGGAATAGAAAAAACAATTCAACCACTCTCACTTCTAGATTTTTTTGAAAAACAAATCCCACATTACTTCTAGATTTTTTGAAAAACAAATCCCACATTAAACAAGAAAATCACCATCCACTGATATTGTCACCAAGTGCAAATGAAAATGACGCGCTAATTTTATCTCCCCCGCATTCGACAAGATGAAGGTGCAACGGCTTAAAATTTTCCTATCAATGACTGCGTGATGTATCAAGGAAAACCCTGTGAAGACTGCTATAGCAAAGAAAGGAAGCGACATTCTACTTACTCCTATCCATCGATTAAATTTTTTTAATGATCCTTTAAAATTATTTTTTATCTTTATGTTTGTAATCATTAATTGTTTTCAGAAAATTAATATAATATTAGTTATAAAAATATATATTTTTTGAAATTTCAGTGAGCAATTATGATTTAACTTTCAAAATTTTAATAGACGAGTTACCAATTTTATTTTTATATTTTTTTACAAGTGAAAAATAAATTAATTGAATTTTTGAATAAATTAATTTCGATTTATCATGAGTTTAGAGGAATTGTACTTCGAGGGATTTGATCTGATATGGTGTTAAATGGACTTAAGTTGGTTTCAGTAGAGAGAAATAATGTCACATTTTTAGATTATTATTATTGTAGAATTGAGGCTTCTGTGATTCATCATAGTTATAAGAAGAGCTTCCGCGTAAATCACATGAAAAATACATTTGTCTACGCGTTTCGAACCAACTAGTGTGGTTTATCATCAGGACAAGTTTAGTGTGGTTCATCATCAGGACAAGTTTAAGAAACAGATCTGGATTAGCAAGTTAAATAGACTGAGCAGAGACTCCAACAGCTACATAACGGCTATTTTTGACTGAGTTTAGAATCCAATGGCTACATAACGGCTTAT